>ONZH01000487.1:0-22059 GCA_900303285.1 Rhinella marina
TTTTTTGGCAAGTCAACTTCACTGACTACGTTAGCACAATATCACGCTTTTCTGTTTGGATGGCGAATAACGCCGCAAATAGTTATTTAAAATGAACAAACCCACAAACACGGATTCACAGTTTTTTTTGGCAACTCAACTTCACTGACTACGTTAGCACAATATCACGCTTTTCTGTTTGGATGGCGAATAAAGTCGCAAATAGTTATTTAAAACAAACAAACCCACAAACACGGATTCACTGTTTCTTTTGGCAAGTCAACTTCACTGACTACGTTAGCACAATATCACGCTTTTCTGTTTGGATGGCGAATAACGCCACAAATAGTTATTTAAAATGAACAAACCCACAAACACGGATTCACTGTTTTTTTGGCAAGTCAATTTCACTGACTACGTTAGCACAATAACACGCTTTTCTGTTTGGATGGCGAATAACGCCGAAAATAGATATTAAAAATGAACAAACCCACAAACACGGATTCAATGTTTTTTTGGCAATTCAACTTCACTGAAGAAGTTAGCACTATATAGCGCTTTTCTGTTTGGATGGCGAATAAAGCCGCAAATAGTTATTTAAAACGAATAAACCCACAAACACGGATTCACTGTTTTTTTGGCAAGTCAACTTCACTGACTACGTTAGCACAATATCACGCTTTTCTGTTTGGATGACGAATAACGCCGCAAATAGTTATTTAAAATGAACAACCCCACAAACACGGATTCACAGTTTTTTTTGCAAGTCAGCTTCACTAACTACGTTAGCACAATATCACGCTTTTCTGTTTGATTTTTTTTTTAATGTTTTTTTAATTATTTTTTATTTTTATTTTATTTTATTTATTTATTTATTTTTTTTAATGTACCCCAAACATGACCCTCTTACTGCACTGCAAAAAGCGACACTACTGGTGCTTCTTTGAATAAAGCACCCCAAAACAGCCTTTAGAACAGAGTGCAGTCCCACTCACTGCTGCTCAGTGTACCAGAATAGCGATTTCACTGCCTGATAATCCCCTTTAGATTCTGTCTAGAAATCGTCCCTCTCCTATCCCTGCATTTCAGATTATCTATCCCTGATCTCCTCATTTCTTTTCTTTAGTTTTTCTTTCACTTGCCCTATCTCTCTTGACGTCTGTCTCTGGTCTAAAATCAATAGCAAATGGCGGATTCCAGCGCTGCAGAGCTATTTAAAGGGCTGTGACATCACAGGACCTGGCTGGCTGCTAATTGGCTACATGTCTGCATGTGATCACATTGTGGATGTTTACTTCTTTGTCCCAGAAATCCTTCTCCCATGTGATGCCATGTGCGGCCATTTTAAGAAAAAAAAAAAAAACAATTCGCTACTACGAATCGCCATGAAATTTGCTTTAGTTGCGAATCAAATTTTCCATGAAATTTGTAACGAATTCCACTACGTCAGCTTCGATTCGCTCATCTCTAATACTTACCTTCAGGCATTCCTGCAACATTTTTCTCTGCCAGCTGCCACCACTCTGATCTTCTGGTTGGCACTGTCAGGGAGGCTCGTCAGTATGTGCACACTGTGTAAGAGGGTCTACTCAGTATTAGGACTCTGCTGCTTGACCAATCAAAATGTTGAGCTCACTGACCTATCGGGAGGTTTGGCCAAAGGACCTATAAAGAGGAAAATTGGAGGACCAAACAGAGTGCTTGGTAGGGTTCTATATTTGAAGTTGGCTGACCATTACACCGGTGCCAGTTATAGTCCTACAATATAGTGTTTCTACTGTATTGGATTTCTAATTGGGATTTTTGTTTTCTGATCTGGCTACCCTTTATATTTTTTCACAGATGAACCTTTTCTTAAAAGGGTTGTACAGGAATTTATATTGATAAACTATTCTCAGGCTAGGTCATCAATATCAGTGTCACAAGTTCAGGCCTAAGCTCAGCCCCACCACTGACCCTGCCTACTTGCACGGCCCGTCTTAGGCAACAGCGTACAACTGGACGGCAGTCCCTAGCGTAGGTACGTGCTGGGACATACAGGGAGGGGAAGAACAGGAGAAAACAATAGATAAAAGACAGAACACACAATATAAGAGTGTCGCCAAGCTGAAGTCAAACCAGGAAGTCTCGTCAAAACCAGGGGACGTCAAGTTCACAAGCCAAAGTCAAAACACACTAGTCGCAGCAGTAATCAAATTGCCGGTAATGCTAAGAAGACCAATCGCTTGCAACTTATGGCCAGCAGGCTGCCTGTTAAATAGTCCCACAGGTGGGTCATGTGACGTGGCCAGCGTCACATGACCACAATACTGACTCTCCACAGGTGAGTGCTGGTCTATCCACGCCCACGCTCACCTGCCCTGCCTGTATGTCTCCAGGGGGCGAGCGCCCGCCGGCCGGGCCAGGAAGCATACGCTGCCGAGTTCGCCCTGCCTTCTATACGCAAGTAGGAAACAAATGTACGCTGGAAGTGTAAGCTGCCAGATTTGCCTTGCTCCCTGTACGCAAGTAGGGAGCGGGCGTAGGCCGGGAAGCATATACTGTCAGATAATCCCCGCCCCCTTATTTCCATAGAGACAAGGACACCTGCCGCGTCCTCGTTCGGAGCTAGGCCGGTGGAGCAGCGAGGATGGGGCGCGTCATCAGCTCCCCATGACAATCAGATTAGTGGGGTCTCACACTGGGGACCCTCGCCAATCAGCTATTAGAAGTGGCCAGCTGTGAGTTTCATGGCCGCTTCCTAATCACTGTACATTGGTCACATGGCCTATTTGCAGTTCAGTATCATCCCAGTAAATAAGGCTGAGCTGCAATACTAAACTTAACCACTATACAATGTACATACTTGATGAAGGGGGCTTCAGTACCCCCCGAAACACGTTGTCTTATGTTTGTTATGTTTGTAATAAAAAGAAGATTCACCATTTAATATTCCATTGGCATTGGATTCTTTGCGCCTGAAAGTGTAGGTATTATTTTCTCGCTATACAATGTACGGCACTGTGCTTGGTATGTCCTCAGGATAGGTCATCATTATCAATTCCTGGAGAACCCCTTTAACCCTACTGGCATCATATTGGACTGTTGAACTTTTCTTCTGGCCTGCTGTTTTGTCACTTCAAGTATCCTCCTGGTTTTGACTCAATAGCATTGTAGTTGGACTCTACATGCCATTGACATACTTCCTGTTGTTAACCAGTATTGAGCCTTGGTTGTGAAGACACAACCTGGGGATTTGGAGCAGCAAAGTCCATGTATTGAGGTTAAAGGGTGAATACCTACAGTTCCTTCGATTCTTACAACCAGAGTGGTCAATGCAAGTATGACTGTGGAACCTCATTTACCATGAAGGCAAACTAAATCGCAATACCTGCACAGAATTAGAAACAGAAGACAGAAAGAAGAAGAAAAAACAGCCATTAAAAACGGTCAAGTTGTCAATTTTTCACAGCTGTTTTTTCACAGATGCCTTTATTAAAAATGGTCATTAAAACAGCCCCATGATTGTATTGGTGCTGCCAAGCCATAAAAACAGACAAAATCGGACATTTACTTCATTTTGATGGCCAGTATTGGCCACAGTAAGTTATTAAACGAGCATGTAAATACACCCATAGACTGTTATTGTTCTGTACATGAATGTTTGATGAACGTTAAAAAAGAAATTACCACTGCATTTAGTACTTTTCTCTGTATCAATATAAAGGGCTATTCTTGTCCGCTGAATGGGCAAGACTAGAATATGCTCCACAATTTGTGGGATGGCCTCATGAATCTGCAAAAATCAGAGTCAGTGTACTGGTCTATCCATTAAAATAAAAAATAAAGAAAACACGGAGAGCACACGGATGAAACATAGAGCTCTGTGCATGAGGCCTTACCTCTGCTAATTAATACAAAACAAAGTAAGAATCCTTTATCAGCAACATTTTGCATGTGAGTTTTATATACTTTTCTGTGACCCTGTGATGATCTACAATATTTGTTAATCTACAGTTAGATCCATTGACGTTGTTGCATTTATAGATTTTTATTAGTGAAGGACAGCAGATGGTTTCAGACACAATATATCAGTAAATTCTAGGGCCAAAAGAAACAATGAAGGCTGAGCTGCTATAATACTAATCTATATTTTAGCTTCCCTTGTCATATATGAAGAAATAATACAGCAGTGTTTTTGAAAAACGGGAACTATATGACATTGGAATCAATTGTCTAAAAGTCTAAACAGAATTTTCAATGCTTTATTTCAGTTCATCAGTTACACTGTATGTATGTGTATAATAAAATAATGTTATCCCTTTGGGTTCTGACATTCGTCATGGGAGGGATTCGTTTTGGATCCAGCAAATAAATTTGTGTTCTTTCCTTTGCTGGAAGGAAACGCAACATAAACGTACGAACTGCTGTTGCAAAAACTTGTTTTTTTTGCCACATCATATAGCAGCACACTTAGGCCCCTTTCACACGGGCGAGATTTCCGCGCAGGTGCAATGAGTGATGCGAACGCATTGCACCCGCACTGAATCCTGACCCATTCATTTCAATGGGGCTTTTCACATGTTCTATATTCTGCGTTTTTCACGCAGCCCTGGCCCCATTGAAGTGAATGGGGCTGCGTGAATAACGCATTGCATCCGCACACAAGTGCGGATGCAATGCGTGATTCACTGATGGTTGCTAAGAGATGTTGTTTGTAAACATTCAGTTTTTTATCATGCGCTTGAAAAACGCATCAAAACGCTTCGCACCCGCGCGGAAAAAACTGAACGAATGTACGCAATCGCATTCATCGGATGCGTGCTGATTTTCCGGAACGCATCCAGACTTGAGTCTATCAAGGTTACCAGAGTTACAGGTGCATGGTCAGAGATTCCCAAAATACTGATATCAACCCACTTCAGTGAGGGTAAGCATTGGGAGGAAATAAATAAATAATCGATCCGCTGATACGACTCATGGGCCTCCGAGTAAAACGAAAATTCCTTATCATTAGGGTGGAATTGTCTCCATACATCCCTTACCATAAGGTCGGAAAGGGAGCGCTTTAGTGCTCTCAATTTTTTATGCGAGAAGTGAAATTTACCGGAGGAGGAATCTAGCAGCGGTTCTAGGGTAACATTAAAGTCACCTCCCAGAATACATATGCCTTCCTGAAAAGTCTTGAGCTTGCTAAGGGCATCAATGGGCCAGGAAACCTGGTTTGAGTTAGGAGCATAGAGGCCAGCAATGGTAACTTTAGAATTGGCCAGTGTCCCTTTTAAGAAGAGATACCGTCCCTCCTCATCCACCAAGCTAGAGGTGAGGGTGAAGGGAAGGGACCCCTTAAGTGCTATAGTGACACCCCTAGATTTAGAAAGTGAGTAACAGGAGTGATACCACTGGGAAAAGTATGACAATGGTAAGGTGGGTACTTTACCCCTCTTGAAATGTGTTTCTTGAAGGATGACGATGTCTGTGTGAAGAGATCTCAAATGCTGGAAGATACGGGATCGTTTCTGTGGGCTGTTCATCCCTCGCACGTTCCAGGTAGTAACCTTAATGTCAGCCATGATGTACATTCAAAACAATAAATGCAAAGAAACAAAAATGAAAACCTAGTAATGCAAGTAAACAGTGATCTACCCCAGGTGTAAGCCTCCTCTATAATTTGACTCTGGATTAAAAAAAAATGGTGATGGGGTATAATTTTAATAGATCATCAATAAAATGATATATGCAGAATTGTTATACGTATATAAAAACACTTATGAATGACACACATAACACATTATTAATGATTACTTGTTAAATGGTTTAAAAAAAGAGGAAAGTGAGTGCAAGCACCCTTTAGGAAGTGATAGGCATAGAAAGCAAATGATGGGCAAATGGATGAAAGAATGTTTACTGCAGACTGAAGCCTAATCCAATTTTTTTTAATCAAGTTAGCCACAAACATATACACAAATATATGTTTCCATGTGAAATGTGCCCATTATTTTAGCGACTCAAGCTAAAATTTGGTGAATGAATTCAGTATTCGTTTTCTTCTTTAAAACATTTAAAATTAGCAATCCGAAGTCTAGTTTGGTACCAAGGTACCAGCCAGTACCAAACCCGACTTTGGATACCGAATTTTAAATGTTTTTAAAGTAGATAGGTGTGACACAAAAAGTAACAGAGAGAATGGATGGAAGACTTTGAGGATGTGGACTTCAAAAGATGGAAATGTGAAGTGATGGTACTGGGAGAATGGCCTGGAAGGTGCCTTGTGGGGAAAGAGGTATGCTCCACTTATAGGTCTGTTCTGAGGTGTGGGTGTATGAGAAAAACCTAAGCCACTATTAGATAGATCAAAGGGAAGTGGTGTTAGTTTGCTGAATCCAAATTTCAGGGCCACCAGGTTATTGTACATCAACAATTAATTCCAGGGAGCACAGTTAAAAGACAGAAGACACACAAAGAATGTAACTGATGTTAGCAGGAGTTCTATGTGTGATAGGGAAGGGGTTAAAATTAGCAGATGCAGGTAGACCTAAAGTAAAAGAGATGTCACCCTGAAGTTAAAAGCAAAAGAATAGAGAGAAACAGCAAATGGTTCAGTGATTTGTAAGAGTGGCTTTTGTGCTGCAAGCTAGGATGTGATGGGTTGAGGTGATTCAAGAAGGTGAATAGTGCATAAAAGCTGCACATGGTTGAGGGACGGAGGGAATGATGGGGAAAGAACGCAATGGAGAAGAAACAAGGTGTTAAAGAGGACCTTTCACACCCCTGACATGCCTGTTTTAATAGCTTCATGCATTCCCCATGTAATAACAAGTCGGGAACATCTATTCTTATGTCTCTATGTTGTGCCATTCCTTTATTATTTGCACTAGAAGTTATGAATGAATTGCTATTTGTCTTCAGTAAGGGAACAGAGGGGAGGTAACAAGTTGGGGGTGTGTACCTACACAGTCTGAACATGACAGCACTGATTGGATAGAGTCAGTCTGTGCAGGTACACACCCCCAACTGACCACCTCCCCTCTGTTCCCTTACTGAAGACAAATAGCAATTCATTCATAACTTCTAGTGCAAATAATAAAGGAATGGCACAACATAGAGCCATAAGAATAGATGTTCCAGAATTGTTAGTATGTGGGGAATGCATGGAGCTATTAAAACAGGCATGTCCGGAGTGGTGAAAGGTCCTCTTTAAGTGTTTAGGAAAACAGCACAATGGGGCAAATTTATCATAGCAGGGTTCTGTTAACCAGACATGTTGCTGGATGTTGCACCTGATTTATGACAAAAAGTATGCTCGTCATAAATTAGGTTCAGCAGTCTGCAGTCTTTGTGCCTGAACATTTCAGTATTCTTCTACGTCAGAAAACTGGCAGTGTAAATAATAAATATAATGGGACCACCAACCCCACCCCCTCCGCGTCCTCGCCACTCTCCATTTTTAGGAAAGTGGCGAGACTGGCAGACAGAGATGGTCGAATCATGCAAAATTTTATTTGCCGAACATTCGCCGAACTTTTCCTATTCGTATATTCGATGAATAGATTTGTTTAATTTGCGTACACAATATACATAATTATATAGCTTTTAGGACCCAATTATTTCTGTCTCCACTTGCCACTGATATGATTGGTCATCATGGTGGTGGCATCATCCTTATTACCAGCCTACTGTTCTTCCTTCACCACCAACTCCTCCAGTGGTAGCTTGTCATCCTTATCCTCCTCCTCCATGGGACTTTGTCCGTGTGGGTCCCGAACAGCTACAGGGAAGCCAGAAAATTGTGCAAACTGTTCTTCTTTTGCCTTTTTTTGGCTTTTCGGGAGATGACCTGGTGATTTCTTTGAAGGACCTGAGTATGTAACATGTGTTTCTGAAGGAGCTGCCACTGCCTGACCTCGAAAGAATACATGCTCCCTGCTCAGGTAATACGGTGCATGTCAAAATCATTCACTGCTTTATGTTGGAACATCACTGATAAAGCAGTGCAATGGCAGACTAGTCTGTTTTTGCAAGTCCAGGAGGACAGTCCTTGATGCATAAGAATGTCTGAAACCCAAGTACAGTCTCCTGAACATGGTCAGCACCCTCTGTAAGCCACTGTACTTTTTCAAAAAGGTGTTTCTTGACTAGATTCAGTAGAAACAAAAAGAGATTGTGCGCGCCACATGTGCGGTGTCAATAGGCAAATCAAGGATAAAGAATAATAAATTCTGCTTACCCTTTGTAGTTGTGAGAAGCCACAACTACTATACGACTCAGCTGGTTATTATCAAACCGACCAGCTAAATGGATAATAAGTCCCTCACTGCTGCCGTGATCCACAGATACACACTGGGAAGAATCCTCCGGTGTAAGTTAGGTATAAAGGATGATGAAGATCAGATCACTTGGAGTGGCTCTGTGTAAGGAGTTGTCGTCACCAGAATATTGATGGAGAAGTAGATGTTTATTGGAATGATGTCTACGCGTTTCGGAGGATCAGTGCCTCCTTCTTCAGGACAATAATAACACATAGTGCAAACAACAGTAAATTTAAAAAGCCGTTTTTGGCACCAAGAGTGAAAAGGGGGCGTGGCCATGGGCATGTTTTTTTTTTTTTTTAATAAACTTTCTTACAAAGTCAGAGTATATAAAATATATAAAATACAAAAAGAAACAGAGTGGCACGTCAAAAGTGCCTAATTAAAATGTATGAAGAAAGGGATAAAAACAAAGTAATGCGCTTACCCCTAGTGGATGTGCAGAGCCACAACCACCACGACAAGCTTCGCCAGTATGGATGCACGTATATATAATTATAAAAATAATAAATATCAAAAAATATATATATATACATATAGATCTATCACTTAAAACACATAGAGAGATGTAGGGCACATACATTGTGTATATTATAATCTCATAGGTGGATCAGCTGAGGATGCATGTATATATGGATGCAAGTGTTAGTTGATATTTAATATATGTATTTTTGCTAGAGTTTTCATATAGTAAAGAGTCTGGAATGAGGATGGGAATTATAATCTCATGTGTGTGGTGATGAGGGATGCCTGTACGTATGAATGCACGTGTCGGTATATCTTAAATATCTTTTTTCTGCTTGTTGTTTTGTATTTTATAGTTTTATATTTTTCTATATGATGGTCTCTTTAAGAAGGCAGCGTTCATGCTGCGGTAAGATGCAGGCGAGGTCTCACAATAAGACGCAAGTGACGTGATTTGGAGCGGTACTGGTCTAGCACTAGAGGTCCGCTCCATATTGGAGATAGAGATCGCTGCCCCTATAGCTGCATAAGAGAAACCAGCGTTGTAGGGAGCTCAATTACTCAGTTTGTGTAGTTTATATATGTAAGCTGTCGCTATATATGGGGAGGAGGGGAAAAACCTGTGGTATATTAGCAGTCAATAGATATAGTATATGGAATAGATATATATAAATATATGTAAATAGTGAAATAATTGAAAAAAAAAAGATGAATATAGATATCTAAACCTGTCTATAGAAGAGGGGTTAGACTCATATCATAGTACAGTTTCCGATATTTCATTCAGTCCAAATGGAACTATGGTGTTCAATTGATAAATCCAAAAAACCTCTCTTTTTTATTGTCCTGAAGAAGGAGGCACTGATCCTCCGAAACGCGTAGACATCATTCCAATAAACATCTACTTCTCCATCAATATTCTGGTGACGACAACTCCTTACACAGCGTCACTCCAAGTGATCTGATCTTCATCATCCTCTTGACTAGATTCATCACATTTGCCATGCATGGAGCATATGTTATTTCCCTCAAAAGCAGTGTGGCCACATTGTCGCTAAACCACCCTGCCCAGTTGGAGTTGGCAGGGAGACAGCAAGTGGGATGTTTATTGCTTGATGCTCTTTGACAAGGCTACTCTCTCCAAGACTGATTAGCTCATGGCATGGCAATGCTTAAATTTGCATATATATATATATATATATATATATATATATATATATAATGGGAATAAATAGAAGTGATACTCTGCCCTGCGTCTGTTGGGGGTGGGAGGATGTCCATGGCATATTTTTTTTAGGCGAAATAATGCTAGCTAAGTATCTTCCAACGTGGATGAGAAGATTCCATTAGTTCCCTAGGAGGCAAGATAAACAGAGAAAGTGACCCTGACACATTTTTGTAGGCACTATGGTTAATTTTGTCATGGATGTACTTTGGTTAATAAATCTGATTAAAACAGTAAATGATCTTTTTAGCAATAGAACTAAATACACACTACCCTATAAGTTTCATATATTCTCTTGCACCCTCTGTAATCCACTGTACTTTTTAAAAAGGTGCTTCTTGACTAGGTTCTTCACATTTGCCATGCATGGAACATATGTTATTTCCCTCACAAGCAGTGCGGCCACATTGATGCTGACCAACCTGCCCAGTTGGAGTTTGCAGGAAGACAGCAAGTGGGATGTTTACTGCTTGATGCTCTTTGACAAGGCTACTCTCTCCAAGACTAATTAGCTCATGGTATGGCATGGCAATGATTACATTTACATATATATATATATATAATAGGAAGGAATAGAAGTGACACTCTGCCCTGCGTCTGTTGGGGGTGGGAGGATGTTCATGGCATGTTTTTTGGGGCTAAATAATGCTTCCATTAGTTCCCTAGGAGGCAGTAGAATCTACAGCAACAACTGTGCTTCCAGCAACTTGGCCAGGTAGGAGTTAATCTTGCTCACCACTGAATTGCTGCATGTCTAGAGTTGTTTTCTGGCGACACATTCTGTTATTGTTGACTGATGACAGAGTGGAGGAAGAGGAGGAGTTTGAGTGAGAAAAGCACTAACTGATGATGACAAGGGGACTGTACTGCACCTGGATGCATCCTTTCAGTCATAAAGAAGACCTGGAGAAAGAGGACACTCTTGTTTTGTACTAGCTGGCAGACACTCCCTTTAAGGGGTCACTTTGACGGCGCGTGTGCACAAGGATGGAAGCGCTTGCAGTGTTCGGCACTGCAAGCGCTATTGCGCACGCGCCGGCGCGATCGGACTGCGCAGGCGCGGGATTTCAGCACTAGGCCAAAAGGTCTAGCGCTGTCAGTCACTTTACAGAGGGGCGTGGACTTCGGCATGGGGGAGAGCCTCTGGCCCGGGGGGGGTGGTGAAGAAGCGGTGCTCAGGAGGAAAGAGCCCGCCCCCCGGTGCTCCGAAGGCTCATTAGCATAATGTTTTAACTTCGTTTTTCAGCACAAACGCTGCGCTATACTCTGCAATAAAGGTATGTGAGAAATGTACAAGTTAAGGGGTTTTCACCTATGTATTAAAGTACATAGGTTAAAACCTGGTGAAAGAGCCTCTTTAATCATGCAGATCTTGTATGCACAGATTATTAAACAGTACTAACAAAATTCCAAGTGTGTTTTCTGTAATTTAATAGAGGCTCAATTAAATACTCCTCTCCACAAACACACAGCACACTGGTATTGACAACTTACTTTGGTAATAATGTAATTTTTACAGTTTAACATCTTTATGTTCAATATCACAGGTATAACAATGCAATTTTTGTAGTAAAATGTCTTTGACCCACCCTAAATAGCAGTCCACAACTGCCCGGCAATCCCTAGCTTAGCTAAGTGCTGGGCCTAAAAGGGAAGGGAACAATGAGAGACAAATAAACAAATGACAGAATGACACAGAGCAAAGCGTTACCAAGCCGGGGTCAAAAACTGAGAAAGCAATCAGATCCAAATCAGCGTCAAAAACCAGAACCAGGGGAAGCCAAAGGTCAAAAGCCAAGTGGTAGCATCAGTCCAAAAGGGTCAAGCAAGGTCATGGTTGAGGTAAACAAGCTGAGGTCAAGTCTGAGTAAGGTAAATCCAAATAAGAAAGCTAGTCTGGTAAATCTAAGAAAAACAATCAGAGGCAACCTGTGTCCAGCAGGCTGCCCGTTTAAGTAATGCAGACTGCAGGGTCATGTGATGTGGCCAGCATCACGTGACCCGCGCCGTGCATCTACCCCTGCTCATTGTCAGGGGAATGAGGATGCCGCCCGCGCTAAGGAAGCCTGCGCTGCCAGCCACTCCCTGCTTCCCTGTTGTTATGGAGACAAGGATGCCGGCCGCCTACGTCGCAGGCTCCTCTCTTCACTTCCACAGCGGGATGTCAGTGGCGCTGCAGAGAGAAAGTGCGTTGCCGCCTCCCCATTACAGAACTATTTGTTCATTAGCACAAGTATAATGTTTCATGTTATATTTATATATTTGCTATGGATGATATGTCTTTATGCCTTGACACTATTTATTGAAGGTATTTTATATTAATATTATAGTTTGTGCTACCGGTGATGTTGCCCATTCTTTTCTTACTTATCTTTCATCAATTGTGATTTTCGATATGTGCTATTAAAGATTTTTTATTTGTTTGATATATTTTATGGATCTGGTTTGTAGCTTTTCTGCAATTTTAGTAATAAAATATCTTTGAACTATTTGGTGTGATGCAGTAATGCGTCTGCTAACACGGATATAACAATGTAATGTCTGTGATAAAATGTCTTTGAATTATTCATTCAATAACACAGGTATACAAAAAGTTGTTACTGTCGTAAAATGCTTTTACTATAAGGGTCCAGCTAAACAGCAGTTTTTGTGTAATACATGCCATGCCCCTGTCACGCCCAAGTATCACAGCGTAGCAGGGCTTCCATAGGAATGAATGAGTTTGCAGTGTCACTCGCATGTTTGCTACAACAGTGATACACAATTCACAGAAAATGCACCAGTACTGGATTCTTTGCAATTTAAAAAGTGTTTACTAACATGAATAATATGCACTGAAATGGTTTTTGGAAGAAAAACAATGTGCATTTGCTTAGCACTTGCAGTAGAGTGCTATTAGATGCTGTGCTGGCAATAAACCTATAAACTGTAGAAAACAGTTTTTTTTGTTTTTTTTTAATCCATCTCTATTCATATAAAGATTTTTTTCCCTTCCAGGTGGTTTAGTAATGCAGAGCTAGCTGACAAGCTGAACTGCCACCAGCAGCTGTATTAAACACAGTGTGACTATCCCCTCATCCCCTAATCAAATTACACAATGGCATCACTCTTTTCTCTCCCTATAATGTCCCCATTTCACTACATATGTGTCTGCAATTTCTTCATGTTCGACACTGCCAGACGCATCATTCCAGATCAGAAGAATGGTGATTCTTCTCATTCAGCATAACAATCTCCCTGCCTACTGGCACCTTTATTGGCTGATGAGGCAGTATTTCACGCTCTAAGCCAATCTGGACAAGCCATCCCTTCCTCCCAGTGTCATGTAATCGTTCAGCTTCTTCCTCCCTTGTAGTATTTCCCACCAAAATCCACAAGAAAATGGCGCCATACAGCGTTCTATGCAATTTGGCAGAAACAAATTGCAAAAGCTTTGGATTTATTTGGCGGATTCATTTTTTTAAAATTTGTAACTAATCTGAATCTGTTAGAATCAATTGACTCATCCCCTTGAGGAAGCCAGCAGGCGAAACGTGCGTTGGGGTTGAGATATACTGGTCGGTATCCTTACATTTATGTGTTAGTTTGTCTGTTTGATTTTCGCCCGTTGACTGTTTATTTTTGACCTTTAATGGGGTTTGTGATATATTTGCACTATAGTATTAGTGTAGGTAGGCACATTCACTTATTTGGGATTAGTATTGATGCTATCAAAGTATATAATTCCATAAATTTCAATAAAAATGTGTATTTCAATAAAAAATTATATCTATTTTATTCTTATAGGAAGTATAATAATTACACAAACATAATATTCAATATATATTAATCATCCTTTGGTACCATTGGCATGATGGAAAAAAATGTTAAAAAATAGGAAATATATATAAAAATATATATAAAAAATGATAAAAGCATCAGGTAGAAAAAATTGTATTTGTTTAAGTCCCAAATATCCTTTGTCTTTAATTGGGTTAGTTCTTCTATTTGGATGGTGTTGTAACAATGTAGTCTTTTTCAAATATGTTGATACAGTTTATTGGCTTGCATCAATATAATCCATATGTTTCAACACTTCAGGCTGTGGTATATACCCATCAACTCTGCGTTTATAGTTGGGTAGAACTCAGTCAATGCAGTAAATATGGTGATATATACAGTTGCGATTAAACAACACTGTGCTGGTACAATCAAATAGCGCTGTGCCGGTACACTCATATGGGTTAATTATTTGTTGGTGGAATATTTGGCTATATTCCACTTCAGGTACATTACCCCTTTTTTCTGTGTATTCCCTCCGGCGTTCTTCCGCTACTGTCTGTGGGATGCTTGTAAATAACGATCTCCCCCGGCACTTGTGAGGACTGTAATCCTGAGTTGTGGTGGTTCTAGCCCGTGCGCGTGTGTAGTTTCGCGCTTTTTCAGCGTTTCCCGCGGCGTCCCACGTGGATGGCTGTATAAAGATTGTATGGTTGTCGGGCTGGAGTTTTAAGGCTCTTTCTCGATCTTTATCTTTCTGGGCTTTATTGAAGGATCCTTCTTTATGCCAATAGCATACACACCCAAACCCACATTTTTTTCCATCATTCCAATGGTACCAAAGGATGATTAATATATATTGAATATTATGTTTGTGTAATTATTATACTTCCTATAAGAATAAAATAGATATAATATTTTATTGAAATACACATTTTTATTGAAATTTATTGAATTATATACTTTGATAGCATCAATACTAATCCCAAATAAGTGAGTGTGCCTACCTACACTAATACTATATTTCCATTTTATTCTACGGCAAAAGGGTGAGCCGTTAGGTAAGAGCACCTCCTAATATTCACTCTTAAAGGTGGTGAGCCACACGAATACCTCGACAACAAACACTATATATTTGCACTAGGCATTTTATTATTATGTGATGGTGACAGTCCTTTGGCCTCTGTATTCATATACAGACTTTATATTAACCCTTATAATGTGATAATGTGACCATATTCTCATTTTGTCTGTTACATTGTGCCACTGTGTCTATTTTTAATGATTGTTGTCAAGTATATTAATGTTATTATATCAATAAAATTTTATATTTTGAAAGTATGTGAGTTTTCCATCACATTTTATTGGGGTTTATATAGTAGTATATTTTGGACTTTTATTAGGTAATTTTGAGCCATCACATATTTGGGTTTACACCCAACAAACGGCAAAAATATACACAATGAAGTTTGCTGCAGAGTAAAGACAAGCATTTTACCTTTTATACATACTGTATAGTTCTTCTTAGCTGTTAAATCCTCAGCAGTAACAAACAGGCTGTAGAATTTTTACTCATATTTCTTCGCAGTCTTCAAGTGTCAGAGGATTAACTGTGGACATTCTTGTTAAGTGGAGCTGCAGATTTTCTGTGAGTCTATGATCTGGGCTTAACTTGCTCGAATTGAAGATATTCTTTCTATTGCTACCAAAGTTTTGTTATTTTCTATGTGGATGATTACCTTGCTGACAGTAGAAACCTTTCTCTGCTAAAATGAATTCTAAAGGTGAAGAAAGGAAGGTATCACCTTTGTAGTTCAGGTCTTTTATTTTCTCTTTAAAATATGACTATTGGTAAAAACAAAAAACAACAAAACAAACTTTGCAATATGAACACTTTTTTTTCCCTCTAAGAACATGGCAAAATGGCAGTGCACCATAGGGTGAATACAAATGGATCGCTTCCATAATGGTTGATACTGATTAGTACAGTAAGACCATGCAGTAGTGAGTACAGCGCTCCTTGTGCAGGCAGTACTCATCTCTCCCTGGTCTTCCTTTCCTGGCACCACACGCTGTTCTGTGACCTGCGCACAGCATAAGGATGTAGACATCAAGTTATAGCAGAGTGGCGGTGCAGTCCAGAGCAGGAGAAGTTAACTTTTTTTTTGTCTCATCTGAGGTCTGATTGGATGGTCTGAGCTGAAGTCTAATTAATACTGGGGGTCTGAGCTGAGGTTTGATTGGGGGTTCTATGCTGATTGGATATATATTTCTTATTTTCCTCCTCTAAAACCTAGGTGCATCTTATGGGCAGGTTATTCTTATAGGGCGAAAAATATAGTATATAAATATAAATCTATGAATATATAGATGAATTGATTGACATTCGTTGGGATTTGTTCACAAAGTCCAAAAATTTTCTACATTGCTTAATAACCCAATCTATAAACCACTGAATCTAAACCCCATAAAAAAACATGATTCATGGTTGCAGTACTTTGTCATCGTGATTATACTGCTTTGTTCCTTATTCTGCTTGAAACATGAAAACTTTAAAAGTATTGAATTGGATGACTAACAATGACAAAAAAGCAATTAACTTGTCACATCTATGAAATTGGACAGGTAGTGACATCACTACCGATTTGCTCATCTCTATCAAGAAAACAAACTTTTTTTTATCATAAAACGTGACACAAAGTCATTGCTAAATGAAAGTGCATATTTACTGTATATATTTGCTATCTCTATATGTAAAAAAGGGGGGGGGGAGACACTTTCTAAATTCAAGTCGATCCAGTCAATAGCTGTAGGTCTGACTTCTCTAATCTGCTGATCAGATGTTCTCATCAGGAGAAACTGTGGCTCCCATTCATTTTGAAGTGGCTACTGCAACTGAAACACACCATTATAGCTAGTTTATACAGCACATTTTACACAGGTTAAAGCCACCGTGTATTATGTGGTAGAAGCCCCTGCAGTTCTCCAATTTCAGTACAGTAGAACCACTCACAGTTTATCCCCGTTGAATGCTAAACCACAAGTGGACACTGGTTATAGTTTTCAGTGTCATCTGTCTGGACACGGTACAAGAAAAGGACATGCAGTTTCTTTGTGCAACTGTGGCTATAAAACGTTGCCACATGAACTTCAGCACTCCCTCTCATTGCAAAAAAATGGGAGGCAGATTCGGCATGGCTGCCAGTGACTTTCTGGTATGGCATCCACACCACATTCATCTGGTAAGAGACCTTGTGAGAACAGGACCTAAGAGTACAGTATCTTCATACTTGGCAGATTTGCTAAAAATCTAAAAATTGGTTCTAGACATCTGAATGGGGGTGTTTTGATGGCAAACATGAATTTCAACAAGCTTCATTCACATGACTGGGGTAGTGACAGAATATTCTGCAACATATCTGCACTGCATGAATATATCAAATGAAATAATGGACTCCCATTTATGACCTTTTACAAATTGCTAATTCTAATAATGGACCCTATTATGAACATATGGGCTAATAGGACATTAAAGCTTTAAGAACATCACAACTTGCTGTATTATTCATATGACATTATAGAGAAGAGTGCACAGTTCTTTTTGCTTTCCTTTATTTCTGTACAATACTATATCTAATTTAAATTTCATATCTAGAATAAATCAGAGATATGTTCATTGAATTACAGATCGGTAGCATATCAGTCATGAGCTTAAATGGTTTCAGCAACACACAAGGAACCAGATAAAATGAGCAGGCAATGCAGTGAGTAGGCTTTGCTTAGATTTCAAAGTCAAACAGATGTAGATTATTATATTCTATTATAATATCCTGTATGTGAAATAATTCTTAAATGACTGTAAATTGCAAGGTTGCCTTTAAGAGGGCACAACCGTTCTATTGAAATTGATTGTATAACAAGATGTTACACAATGTTCAGCTGTAATGTATGCATCAAGCCTATGTTTCTGAAATGGAGTCATTAAATAGAAACCTTCATTGTTTATATCCAGAGGTCAAAATTCCGTCCTATGTGATGAAGGACATGTTACAGTTATAAGAGCTGTGTCATGTAATGAGCTGTGTATTCATCATTAGAGAAAAGCGTATTGGTTTGTAGCAAACTGGGTTCGTTCTGAACTTCCCAATTTTGCCCTGCAGACAAACCCATAGCTTTTCAGGTTTGTTTTGGACAAATCCAGTAAAACAGCACATTTTACTGCACATCGGAGGAAGAAGAATTCTCACATGACCCTAGGAGGAAGTGGGTGATGAGCACTTGGCTCACAGGCCAACAGGCAGTCTGGATAAGCCAATAAGTGCTGCAGCAGGCAGGAAGGTGCTCTTGCAGAACTAGAAGAACGTTATTCTATGTTGGGCTTTAAATGAGGGAGAATGAGTATATGCAGTGGCGGTGCATCTCTTTGTTGGTGCATCTCCAGATAGTTCAAAATTTTTTTGAATAGTTTTGGAATATAGCAATATACGTATGTCTTACAATGCAGAGGGTATTGCTTTAAATCTCTGAGTGATAACATGAACAACTAGGCTGAAATCCGTGTTGGTGTACCTCTATACAGTTCAAGTTTTGGTGTGTGTGTGTGTGTGTGTGTGTGGGATCTAATCTAGTAGGTTGACACCTTTTGTTTTACACTACAAAAAGCTTTTTTTCTGAATCAGCATATTTGAATGCAAATAAAACATTAGGCACAAATCTGTTAGTGGCACAGATACTGCATTAATTCCAAAGTAAATTGGCAGTGTTTTCAGTGTGTTTTTGGAAAGAGAAATACATTTCATTTTGCCTCCCTAAACATTTCAGGAATACAGAAAGGTTCCAAACAAAAGATCCAGGGCCAGGCCTTGTTCTCCCAGAGCCAGAGTGTGGGTTGGAGCAGCACTAGCTATTCGTCCAGAAGTAGTAACACTAGTAGTAGGCCACAGATGTCTCTGGCTTCAGAAGGGAGCATTGAGAAAAATAAGATTGGATAGCTCACTCCTCCTCTCAGTTGAAGCAGTATGATGTTGAGGTGAATTCTGAATTTAGCACTGTGCCATGGATCAGTTAGTCACAGCATTCCTCCTGCTCCTCCTACATGCAGCCCCAGAGAAGGCTTTCACTGGAGTCTTTTCCATCTTCACTGTCCCTTCCTAGTGGGGCGTTTTCCTTTTTACTAAGACATAGCAAGGAAAACCTCCTGCCTCAATGCCTAGGTTCAAGCCTACCTATGTACATTCTGGCATGTCTCTGGCACATACCCTTTTCCCTGATACCATGGATTTCTGGGCAGGGAGACTGGAACAGTGGTGCCAACTGCAACAGTATGCTTTCCTTATTTTTTTATTGCCAAGCCTCCAGTGTCATCTTGGAGAGGGTTCTCAGTACCTCAGGGGGTATGGTGACCAAGGACCAAGTTATCCTCCACCAATCCAAAACATCACTTTTGTCAAAATGAAGCAAGACTGGATTTGGGAGGATTTTCACACTCCTCCAGCTGAGGCCGATGAATAGATCTGGCCATTCTGACGGTGACCCATCTTGCCACACTTGCTGTCTGCCTGCCTTCCTGCCTACTATCATGTTGCATGCCTAGCATCATGTTCTGTACAGTTGCTGCTGCTGCCTCCATCATGCCCCCACTGCTAACATCCCACTTCTGCTTCCTGCCTACCATCATGTTTCATAAGGCTGCAGCTGCCTCCATCATGCAACTGATACCATCATGCCACTGTTGCTGCCTGTCAACCACATGTTCTGTGTGGGCGCTGCTGCATCATACCACTGCCTGTCTGACAAAATTTACCATGTGGCTGCTGCTGCCATCCCCTCAGCTGCTACTCCTTGTTGCTAATCTACTAATACAACCACTATTAATACTACTCATCTGCCACTACAACCACTAGCACTACTACAATTATTACTTCTACTACTACTTCTCCTACTATTACTACCCATAGACCACAGATCTACTGCCTTTTATGTTCCATGCTATGCTGCTTCTGCTGCCACTACTATTGTCACAGACATTCCTATGACAGATAACAGGAGGTCTGTCAGATTGGCAACACATGGTGTAATCTGGCATGTTTTCCCTTTTTTGCTGTTGGTTTTTACCACACCCTTTTCCCTCAGGTGTTCCTGGTGTGGTAACTTTCCCTCCCCTATTTATTGCTTCTTCTCCCACTATTCCTTGCGTCCATTTCTTCATTGAAAGATAAGTTTCCTTTTTCCTCCTGTTGTTTTGTTATTAGGCCTTAGGGGGACTCCTGTTCATCCTTCCTTTTGGAGGAACAAATAGACTCATTCCTGTCATTAGTTTCCAGGGTCCTATAGGGTCAGTTCAGTGTTTAGGTTCCTGTGTATGAACTTGCCTACATTTGAGGCCTGTTCATACTGCCAGGATTTGAGCCAGGGTTTCCTGTAGGAGGTGTCCATCTTCCTTCCTTAGTTTCTATGCCTAATCTCCTTTCCCTCCT
This sequence comes from Rhinella marina, assembly GCA_900303285.1. Taxonomy (NCBI): domain Eukaryota; kingdom Metazoa; phylum Chordata; class Amphibia; order Anura; family Bufonidae; genus Rhinella; species Rhinella marina. The sequence goes on from ONZH01000487.1 coordinate 20,193, forward strand.
AAGCTTGGTTTGGTTCCCCCCCCCACACCTGCGCATGACAACTATTGCAGCCATGTGTCTCTAATACCCTACCCTTTCCACATCCACATTGCACTGCTGCTGAGCCCAATTAAAAGAGTGAAGTTTTATAGGCTTGTTCACAACCATCCACTTCTTCTGACAATTAATAATTGTGCGTATCATTTCGGTAGGCATTCTGACCCTGTCAAGGTATAATTTTTGGACCCTTGGTACCCCAAAGGGCATTTTTTATCCCATAAAACCTTGTATGTTTAAATACCACCTGCTTATAATAAGGGACAATTTTTGGATGGTTTGGAATATGAAAAATCATCAACACATGTCACGGTACAATGTGTTTTTAAACACGCTATTTGTTAATGACGTCAAACATGCATTAACCCGTAGCTATGTAGGTCAGCATCACTCAGACAGGATTTACTATTGCTGTCATTGTGTTCAACAGCTTAGGGAGGTGTGAAAGAAAAAAACAAGAACAAAAACTCAACAATTTTCCTATGTGATTAGGGGTTGTTATATTCCAATTTCCAGGACAACTGAAGCCAATTTGGTTTGGCCCAAACTGATTCAGGTCTGAACTCAACTTTTTAATAAATTTGGTGAACCTGAACGGACCCTTGACAGGTTCACTTATCTCTGCTCATCATGTGAACAAGAAAAATGATCAGCCTCTGGAAGTAAAGAGTGCTGAAAATTACAGCAAGCAAAGATCTAGAAAACTGTCAGGAGTTACTACAGGAAGTATTGTATCAAGTTTCTGAAAAATAAAATGTGCATCTCCAGGGCACCTAGCGCACCTAGCCTTTCTGCTGCCGGAGGTGAAAACTGAAACGGCGCCCCCAACCCCCAATGCCCCCTAACCCTTCCCTACAGCTCTACTGACATACTTGGAAAACATTACATACAGAGCTACAAAACATACAGGGTAATACAGTGCCACATACTGTGCCCACTGTATACTATATACCAGGGGTAGGCAACCTCCGGCACTCCAGCTGTTGTGAAACTACAACTCCCAGCATGCATATTTGCTCTGCTCTTCATAGAACTCTAATAGAAATGAATAGAGCATGTTGAGAATTGTAGTTTCTCAACAGCTGGAGTGCCGAAGGTTGCTGATTAGAGATGAGCGAGTAGTGAAATATTCGAAAGTTCGAAATTCGATTCGAATAGACCGCAAAATTCGACTATTCGACCGAATATCGAATCCCATTAAAGTCTATGGGAAAAAAATGCTCGCCACTTGGAAATCTCAATTCGACCACTTGGAGGTCACCAAGTCCACCCTGAAACCTCAGAAAAGGATGCCAACACTGCTGGAATGCAACTGGGACAGCAGGGGAAGCATGTCTGGGTGCATATAACGCGCCCAAGTCGCACTATTACGCCACTATCACAGCCTCTCAACAATACACTCCAAAGACAATATAACCTCTCTGTAAAGTGAGACCATACAAGGAAACCTTCTTTCCTCTACATTGCCATGGACCCCAAGCCAAACTAGACAAAAAAGAAGATGAAATTCTGCACCCCTTAAAATCACGTTGCCTATGACAACCACAGATGGCATAGGCAAGGGGGAAAGCAAATAGACCCCACCCCTAATTGTCATTGTGTGTGTGTGTGAGATGTGGTCAGACATGTCTTCTTTAAAAATTAAAAACAACTCAAACACATGCAGAAGCCTTAAAATGCCCAAATTGTTGGCGCTAGAGATGTCAGTGACCCGACCTGGCCCAGTGTCATGTCTAGCAGGTAAAGCAGTGGGGATGTTGAGGGATGCGTAGGACCGCAAAAGGCAAGAAGAGGCCGTGGGCTGGCCAGAGGCTCATGGAAAATTTTGTGG
>ONZH01000488.1:0-28146 GCA_900303285.1 Rhinella marina
CCAGGTGTTCCCCAACCTGCACATCTGTTGTTCTGTAAGGTCTATTGGTTAATACTAAGTCCAGTATGGCCATCCCTCTTGTCGGGTCCTGAACCAGGGAAAGGTAATTGGTCTTTGGTTATTGCCAAGAACCTGTTACCTTTATGAGATGTACAGGTTTCAGTTTCCCAGTCTATATCTGGGTAGTTGAAGTCCCCCATAATAACCTCATTATGATTTGCCGCCTCATCTATTTTGTTTAGAAGTAGATTTTCTGTGGACTCTGGTATATTAGGTGGTTTATAATAAACTCATATTAGTATTTTATTATTGTTTTTCCCTCCATGTATTTCTACCCACAGTGACTCCACATCTTCATGTCCCTCACTTATATCTTCCCGGAGTGTGGGCTTTAGACAAGACTTTACATAAAGGCAAACCCTTCCCTCTCTCTGGTTTGGGCGATCCTTTCTAAACAGGCTGTAACCCTGTACGTTAACTGCCCAGTCATAGCTATCATCCAGCCATGTCTCAGTTACTCCCACTATGTCATAGTCCTCTTCACACATCACTAATTCCAGTTCACCAGTTTTATTAGTTAGGCATTAGTATACATACTATTAAGAGGTTTATGTGTATTTTTTACCCTACACCTTTCCTTCTGAACTGTTCTAGTCCCTCCTTCCATTCCTCCCTACCTCTAATTGGAGCTGCAAATTATCTGCTATTTCCTGCTGTTAATGTTGATATAGAACATTCTCTAGTTACAAGAACTGCATCTGGGCTAAGGTGTAGGATATAGTTTTTACTGTTAAGTTTTTTTTTATTTATTATTTAATTGTATTTGTTTTTGTACATTACATTCTTTCTTTTGTGCTGGGTCAGGTTAACCAGAGCAGCTTTGGCTTGTGATCAGTCTCATAGAGCACAAATTATTCCTGTTACTGATGCCAGTGCCTACTGTATACTCAGCTCTCTTTTGAGAAGCAGAAATGTTAAATCAGTGAGGCAGATTTACTAATCCTGTTTACCAGTGGCGTACATAGATCTCATGGGGCCCCACGGCAAAACTCAGAATTGGGCCTCCATGTCCAAACGATTCTCACTGTAAGCCACTAAGTAACATAGTGACTCCCACCAGTCCTTGCCCTTCATTGCCCTATTTGTAATAGCCTATAACTAATAGGCAGGGCTGCCAACCTTGCCATGAGATATTTTAGACAACTGAGGCAAAATTCATGGACAGCCAAGATTTTTTTATGGACACATTCCTCACCTCCTTATTTAGCACATAACGACAAAACGACTCAACTGAAATCACAGGTAGTACATAGCCCTGTATCAGAACAAAAAATTCACTTCTACATTTATCCTACATCTGCATATGTATATAGGCTGCTTCTACATCTATATATTGTACATTTACATGCTGGGCGCTCTAGTCTGCTAGCCTGGCTGTCTTTATAAACACCACGCAGGGCCAGGGCTTATACCACTGAACACCTGTGCTCCTTTCTCATGGGTGGAACACTATTCAGACAACACAGGGTGAGGGTACAATGCTCCAGGAGGGCTGTATTAGATAACCAACAGTCAGCAGCACCAGTGGCGTAACTAGAGGTCTATGGGCCCCAGGGCAAACTTTTAATTTGCCCCCCCCCCCCGGGACCGCCCAACACCCCCCCGCCGCATAATGAAATATTAATGTAGAGGTAGATGATTAATTTTTTTTTAATAAAAATATAGAAAAAAAAAAAAAGTCTGAGTATTCTGGAACAAACATTCCCCACAAAAGGCATAAACCTTCTGGACCCATATCTTGGGAAGTCACCTACAATTAAAAAGATGGTAATTGCAATATATTAGCTCTCAGTCTGGCACATCATTAGATAAAAATTTTATATATTAATTTTTATACTTACGGAAATTTGATTGTGAATAGAGTCATGCTTCTTAACCAGAACAGAAATCCAAACGAAACGTCAAAATTAACCAGTCCAACGAGGAGGCATCAACTATAAAGGAACCAATTTTTCACTGTAGGAAAGGAAATGGTAGCATTTAGTAATTATACTAAGTATATTGATGTTGGTAACATCTACCTTCTTTTTGATAGACAGCTCTTGTTGTGCAGAAAATAGTGCTACTTTCAAATAGTTCAAAGGAGTTTTTTGTGTTTGAGTCTAAGGACATCAGAATTCTTTATCATTGTTATCAAAAAGAAGGCAATTAAAATAATAGTGAAACCAAAGCAGTTAACTGTTTAGTAAAACAAATTGAACAAATTGAACTGGGTTAGTAGGAACTTTTTTATAGTACAACTCCCTGTACCCAACGAACTGCTCACTTACGCAAAATACATAATGCTAGAAGTTGCGCCGTCTTGCTTTACACTCAGCAAATTTGTCAACAATGGCTGGAATGTCCAGTTTTCTTGCTCTTTCGTTCTCAATGCTTAGAAGGGCAAGGCCAGAAAGCCGTTGTTGTGACATGCTGTTTCTCAAGTAATTTTTAATCAGGGATAATTTGGAAAATGATCTTTCTGCAGATGCCACCGTTACTGGTAATGTGAGGAAAAGTAGTAAAGCTGTACATACATCTGGTAGGGTAGATGACAAAGCAGCATTGTCAATTATAAGAAGGTGTGCCAAATCTTTAACTGTCTGGAGCTCAGAGATCTCATTTTGTAGTGTGTTACGGAAACTAACCAACTGCCCTGGAAAATCTGGAGATATGTCATCTTGATAAAACTGCTGAAATTGCAGTGCGGACTGAAACAAATTATCGTCTGATTCAGTTGCCAGCACACGTGGCTGAATGATCCGAAATCTTTCAACTACAGTGTTCATGCTACCAAATCTGCTTGACAACTGGGATGTTATTACATCTAAAGTAGCATAAAAAATAGCAGTTTTAAATCTCTTCTCTGGGTCTTGCAGTCTTTCGTCCAAACATAGCTCATCACTATAGCGCTTTACTTTGGACACTCTTTTATTCACAAACACTGCAGGAATTCCCCATTTCTCTGCGAGTGTGATGGCAGTTGTTTTAGCATCATCAAATTGGTCTCTGTAGTTGCTAAGAGCTTCAATGGCATTACGAATTAAATGTGCAGCATTGCACAGATCCATATGTTCTGACTGCAGAACCTTTGATATTGAATTTATTTTGTCAAGTATTTTGCTCTGTAGAACAAGTAGGAAGACAAACTCAAACGACTCAATTTTATTCCTAAGGACTCTGGCCTCTTCCCTCTCTTTACTTTTAGTAGAAGTCAGTATTACAGTGCCTTAAGGACATCAACAAAGCGAAAGCGCAGGGCAAGCAGTGAGTCATAACGGGATGACCATCGTGTAGGGCACAATCTTTTTAGGGTGACAGAGGATTCAGTGGTTAGTGACTGAAGAACAGACCATCGGGTGATACTTTCTCCAAAAAAAACATATAAACTCTGTATCACCTCAAAAAATCTGGACACCTCAGGTACATGGCTCACAGCATCTTGCAAAACTAAATTAAGGTTGTGAGCTGCACAGTGAATGTACAAGGCATTTCTCTCTTTTTTTTTAATTCGAGTTTGAACACCCGAGTATACTCCACTCATGGTGGCAGCACCGTCATAACCTTGCCCCCGACATTTTGATAGCTGTAATCCTCTGCTTTCTATACATTTTATAATGTCATTTTCTAGTCCTGCAGCACTAGGGTCTTCTACAACATGAAAGCCTAAAAACGCTTCTTGTATATTTATAGCAGTTGCCCTTTGGCTTTTGTCTCTGCTTACTGTCACATATCGGAATATTTGACTTAATTGGTCGACTTTGGAAATATCTTGTGTTGTGTCCATAATTATGGAAAAAAAATTGGAGGCTTTAATTTCACTCACAATGCCTTCTTCCACTTTTTTTGCAAGAATATCTATTATTTCATTTTGTATTTTGGGGCTTAGGTATTTAGCTGTCCCCTGAGGTAACTGGAGTAGCTCCTTCAAAACATGGTCATACTCTGCGAGCAGCTCCACAATTGAGAGAAAGTTACCATTATTACTCTCTCCTATTTTTTCTATATGACCACGGAAAGCTAGACTAGACATTGCCATGGTTAGGGTCACATTGGTAATTCTATGAAGGACTTGTCGCCAAAAGTTTTTCTCTTTTAAAATTTGTTTTTCAGTCTCCTCATCTATTGTGTTTTTTTCTTCTCCATTGATCATACACAATACAAGCATCCATGTGAGCTTGGGAAGCTTCATGAATTTGTATTTTGGCTGAAAGCCTTTGCCATTTTTGTATTCCTTTAGCCCATGCTGGTTCAAAGCCTAATTTTTTACGATCACCAAATAACCAGCATGGCTCACAATAAGCAACATTTAGCTTTGGTGAGTAGCATAACCACATGACTGGAATCTTATGGCCTGCTTTTGTAATTCTGTCATAGTACTTTTCGGAGAAACACCTATTATCATTATCTCTGGGAAATGGGCCTTTAGGTCTACAGGGGCCATTTGCAAGAATAATTTTTTTTATGTTAGGGTCTGTAATAGTAATGGGAAAATGTCCCCTATCTGTAACATACATTTCTCTAAGTAAAGTATGTTCTATACAGACAGTGCCAGTGTCTTCACTTTCTAAAGTGTCTTGTACTTCAGATGTGCTGGCACTTGTATGTGGCTCCTCTTCTTCAATGATAGGACTAACGCTACATGTTTCACTGTGGGCACTAACCACCTCCATCAACGGCTCAGAGCTTTCAGTAACTGTAGCAGTAGAAGGCCTCTCAGTTATCTCCTCACAATGACCACTTATAGTCTCAGTAGTTGCAGAACTACCAGTGTTGGGGTGATGATTCAGTTAGATTAGAAACTCGTCGGTCACTCGCTCCAAATCATTCAAGCATGTGCTAGCATACTAAGAAAGAGTCTGACACGTGGTTCAGTTTCAATCTCAGCTCATGCATAAGGCACTCAGTGGTAATACGGCAAGAAGCTTATGAGCTTATTCACAGTGCAAGCACTTATATATAGGAAAGGAAGGCACGGTTAGTAGGCGGGCATTAAGCATATATGTCTTGTATCCGGTAGAGTTAGTATCTTCTGATAGGTTCTTCTTCTGTGTGATTCCCTTTGTTCTGGGCTCGTGCAGGCTGCGTGATCAAGGCAGGTACTAGCAGTCCCCTAGGTCTCGTTTTCACTGAATCGAAACTCAGTTTCACGTGAATCACATGGTGCAGTCTTAAATGTAGTCCCGGATACAGGCGTCATCTTAATATCTAATGTCTACATGTGCTTTATGTAGCAGGCAGAAAGGAAAATATGATTTGGAAATTCAAACAGTATAGTTCAACCTGACACCAGCAGCCTGTGAAAAATAGCTGCTTATTTTTGGGAGTTTCTGAATTTTTTGTTCATCTTCCCTTTTTTTTTTGCGTTTTTGTGAGCCACTCATATGATGGTATGATGACATTATGGTGGATTATGTTAGTTGCTGCTATACAAATTTATATAATCTGCAAATTAAATATAAAAAAAGCCTGAGTTTTAAAGCTATAAATATAAAGACTTTACGACTGTAAAAACAGCAACAGCATACCACAGTTCTTCTCAAACTGAGAATCAAACCTCAGGTTAGGCACACCCCAGTTGTTGGGGAGGCACTACTCCATTATAGGAAAAGAAGTACGGAAAGGATGGATTTGTCACATAACTGAGCCGAACGGAGCCTATGGACCCCATAAACTATGATGTGGTCCTTTAGGTTTCCTACATGCAGGACTTTTGTCTCAGCTTCAAAAACCTTAACAGAAACCTAAAGGATCCCATTATAGTCTATGGGGTCCTTAGGCTCTGTTACATGGCAAATCCGTCCTTTACATTCTTCTGTTTCTATAATGGAACAGGAGAACGGAAAGACTAATGCTGATTAGAGCCTTACAGATAACTATATGAAAGCAGATCCTTGTTAAAGAGGAGCCTTCACAGCTTTTTTTTTTGTGTTTAAAGGGGTTGTCCAAGTTATTATTCTGTCCTATGTTTCTAACTAATCAAATACAACAGTTTTTCCATACACGTTCTGCTTCTAAAGCTGCTGGTTTCCTCTATTTCACTCAGGGTCACATAACCTATGATATCAGTGTCTCTCACTGCTCTTCTAATATTCGTGCACAAGCAGATTAGAGCCTGTACACGAGACATCACTGTGTTGGTCATGCCCCCTGCTCACCTGCCTCCTGCTCTCTCCCTGGATTCTTCCAGATAAAACATTAACCCCTTCAGCCAGAACACACTCAGGGCTCAAGACTTAACAACAGTAGCTTCAGGCAGTGAAGACACATAGGTTCTGCCCTTCTCATCCTAGAAACACAAAGCTGACACTGGAGGAGACCTGCAGAGTATCGCACAAGAAAGGTAGGGGGGAGTTCCTGTGTGCATCAGCAGTGTTATTGTACAGCTTGGACTTGTAGTCCTACACATACAACATGCTGAGTATTGCAGGAGACATGTCACTCAGGGCAGCACTTGTATTCACTGCCTTTGCAGAGAAGGGGGAGAAGGGGGAGGGGCAGACATTGTTATTACTGCAGGTAAACAAAGAGTCAGAAGAGAAGCAGGGAAATGAGGTAATATGTATATATATATATATTTTTTTTTTTTGTCTAAAACTTGCTCAACTTAGTTATATATTGCTGCCCATCAGATTTAGGCCAAATTCACATGAATTGCGGAATAGGTGTGGCCCCATTCACCTCTATGGGGCCGGGAGCCGCCGCACGGAGCTAGCTCCGTGCCGTAGCTCCTTTGAAGCATGTCCTATACTTGTCCATGCGCACGGACAAGTATAGGCATTTTCAATGGGACCGCACGGCGTGTGTTCCGAGTGCTGCGGAACACACGCCAGGCGGCCCCCGTATATTTGCGGGTCCATAGTAATGCAGACCTGCAAATATACGGTCGTGTGAATGGGGGCTTACAGTACTATATTTTTTTTTTTCATAACTTGGACAACCCCTTTAACTGAGTACCTTTACATGTGGCATACCCTCCACTGATACTGACAGAATTGTTTTTTTTTTTTTAAGACCCTGCCCTGCTATCATCCCCTAAAGTTTTGCTGCCCAATATGGTACCACTGAGCAGTCCAATGGCAGTGGACTGCGTCATAGCTGGGGGAGAAGGAGACACCCACTGAGAAACGCTCGCATCTCTTCCTCCCTGTAAGGATGCTTGGTATAAACATAATGGGCGCCAAAACTTTGGGGGAATACAGCATGGCAGACAAGGGATCTTCCAAGAAAATTTCTGGCAGCATCAGGAGGGTACTCAACATGTAAAGGTAAAAAAAACTGGGAAAAACTCTCTCTCAGTCTCACCATATATGTATATTTCACTTTGCCCCCTCTGTATAGATTCCAGTATGTGTATATATATTCCATTTTTTTCTGCTTCTGTATATAAATACATTAACCCCCTCTCTATATATATTCCATTTTTGCCCCCTTTGTATATATATTCCATTCTGCCCCTTCTAAATATAAATACCTTTTTTGCCTCTCATCTGTATATATATATATATATATATATATATATATATATATATATATATTCCATTTTGCTCCCTCTGTATATATATTCCATTTTTGCCCCATCTGTATATATAGAAATTACATTTTGCACCTATATATATATATATATATATATATATAATATATATATCATTTCAACACCCACTGTATATAACCCTCTGTTGCCCCATTTCAATACGGTGCTGTGCTGGAGCCTGGAGAAATACTGCCTTATATCCATTTCCCCCCCCCTGTATATAACCCTCTGTTGCCCATTTCAATACGGTGCTGTGCTGGAGCCTGGAGAAATACTGCCTTAAGTTAGACACACACACACAAAATATACTTACCAGCCGATGCGCCGACGCCTTCTCCTCAGTCCCCACTTAGCGCCCGAACATCCGGTCAGAAGATCCCGCGAGACATGTGACCCGGCAGCAGCATGTCTCGCGGGATCAGACAGAGCCACTCAGCGCTGGAGCCGGGACTCGGGACGGGGCCTAGTGTGTGGTAACTGGTAAGGGTGGGCGTGCCGCGTGGCGTGGGGTGGACCTGCTGGCTGGGGGTGGTATGGGGCGGGCCTCTCTCTGCCCCTGAAAATTTCATGCAAGCACTTGCGGGCCGCGGGCCCCCTTTCCCCGCCGGGCCCGGTCGCACCCTCTGCGACCGCGATCGTTACGCCCCTGAGCAGCACATAGTACAGCCCCAGCAAGGACACAGGATGACATAGGTGACAGTGATTCACTGTTCCCCTGACCCACCAGGGATTAAACCTCTGTGATTTTGGGGGGACCCAGGAACAACTACCCCAACCAGTTGCACCCGGCTTTGGGCGGGCACCAACCAAGAAGAGGTAGCGGCAAGCTTAGGGAGCCAGCCATGCATAGCGAGGCATGTATGTGGCCAGGTGACCCAATCATCCTAACCTGGACTCTCCAACCGAACCCGTAGGCTCGATGATGGGTAGAAGAGCAGTTCTAAAGTCCACCAGCTGGAACTGTAGTCCCTAGACTGACATCCTGTAGAATAGCCGCTGATAACAGGGTCAGCCGGCCTTTTATTTCCCTCAGCCGACATTTCAGTGCTTTGGCCCCCATAGGATTGATGGGTGATAATAGTGACTGTTCCATCATTGGTTTTCAGTTCAATCTTACTGCATATTGTAAATCTGATGACACAACTTTTTTACTTCAGCCAGACATGCTGAACAGCACCTAATACACAGCAGGGAGCTAGTGCAATCCACAGGTTATATAATTAGCAGGGCCTTTCCCATACATCTGCTGGCTTGTTCGTCAGACCAAAAGGCACCACATAGTTGATTCAAGTTGCTGCGGAAGTCAGACAGCTACAGGAAAGACACAATAAACAATAGCTCATGTCCCTGACTGCAGCAGCTTCTCCAGCTCCCTGGGCAGTGCAGACTTCAGAAGTTAGAAGCATAATCATAGATGGTGTTTTTTTTCTGCCAGACACAATGTATGGCAGAAGAAAACACCCAGTTTTTGCAGACTGTCCGTAACTTTACGGACGGTTGGCAACCCTGCCAATAGGGCAATGAAAAACAGGGACCGGACGCTCTTCAGAACCTGAAGCATATGTCTATGGGGGAAGTAGGAGGTTGCTGTGTGGCTTGCATTAAGAGTAGACGTTTACAGCCATACAGGAACCCTCCCACTAACTCATATTCCTCCACATTACAGCACAGCATCTAAGTAACTGAGTGAGTGACTATTACCCGAACAGTCATTCAAACACAAAGTAATGGCCTGCAGCTTCTCCTCCTCAAAGGGCAGTGGTGGGTATCCTTTCACTGCATCGCTGACTTGCTGCAGCCCACAAGAAATATGGTCGACCACACCTCACTGCAATGGATCCAGCTGCCGAACTGAGACACTCACTAGAGCCAACAGAGATCAAATGGCAGTGCCAATATTCAGATGGCCAATAATCAGAGCCATCAGCAGAGTATCTCCATGCTTATTGGCCAGCTGTATCAGACAGACAGGGAGTCATTAGGAAGCCATCAACAGCACAGGCATCATCGGGAGGAGAGTGAGCTTCATAAATACTTCCTACTGCTGATCTAGACCTTGTAGTATTACTGCAGCTATCAAGTCAGAAAGATGTAAGGGCCATTTGTCCCACCCAGGCTCCCAACCTCACAGGCCTCACGGGCAGCGAATGCTGCCTCCATTGGTGATATGCCACTGCTGTCTAAATTGTAGATTTAAAATAGAAGGCAGTCTAAAGATGTAATGAATTTATCACAGGGGTTCTTGCTGGATGGTAAATTTAGTACATGGCTAAACACTTTTGCCAAAATGTATACTACCTAGTGACTGACTTCCATTGCAGCAGAATTTTGTGGAAAAATGTTGGTGCAATTTTAGTTAAAACTTTTGCATATTAAACCACAAACTCTTTTTGGCTCATAAATATGTCTGAAACCAGAAGTGACATTTTGAACATCAAATGTGTCAGATTTTAGTGCCCAATAAATTCAGATGCAGCCACAATAGTAAAATTAGAGACAAAGTAGGTTAGAGACAAACTTTGAACATCTGCTGGTGTACCATTGAATCCATTGTAACAGACAGAAAGAATATGGCACAACTAAAAACATGATGAGAAGAATGTATTACTCAAAGAATCAACAAAGACACCAAAGGTAACACTGAGAGAGCTTCAAATATCCACAGTGGAGATGGAAGTTTCTGTCCATAGGACCACTACAAGCTATGGAGGAGTGGCCAGGAAAAAAGCCATAGCTTAAATTAAAATGAAGAAAACATGTTGGGAGTTCACCAAACACATGTGGCAAAATCCCCAAACACGTGTAAGAAGGCACTCTGGTCAGATCATATTTAACCTTTTAATTTGCATGCCTTAATGGTCAGACACTTTTTTATTTATTGTTGGCACATAATGTAACCCTCAACTGGTCATTAACAAAACCTCTGTGGGACACTTCTTTTTAGTTTGCAGTTTTCAACTGTAACTGGAAAATCCAAAGGAACCACATTTAAAGGAAAAAAAAAAACCTGTGGGGGACTGTACACATGTAGAGCTGATTGGGATTTGCTAAGACTTTGCAGTTTTTCCCCGAAGCCTCCCGGCGATCACATGATTAGATGGTCCAATAGAGGAAGCGGCTATTCACCAAGCACAGGAGAAGGCAGAAATGGTAATAAATCACTTCTGTTTTTTCCTTGGGGTCCTAGGCTGTTACTGACAGCCTGGAAATTGACCTGCTCCTGTTAGATTGTGGAAGCAGTGCACAGTACTCCCGATTAAAGTTCTGAAGACTGGAAAACTGGTCAGGAATGAAAGAAAGATGGATGGCAGTAAGTACAGACCAATTCTTGAGGAAAACATGTTTCAGTCTGCCAGAGATTTGAGAGTGGGATGGAGTTTCACCTTCTAGCAGGACAATGACAAGGGTTAGGCTGGGCATAAATTGTAAATTGTACTGATGGTAGTGGGTAGGCCTGTGCAATTTGATCAAAACATGAACAAAGTGAAACCATATGGAAAGGGGAGCTTTTGAGATATGTTCACATTATGTAGTGCTGCATGGTGGCTGCTACTGCTGTGGAGCCCAGTGACAAGGGGGCACAGCCTGATAACTGTTGGGCTGCTGGATCTTGCTTCCTGCAGGTGCTGTATTGCAGCAACGGTGGTTGCCGTTTGGTGCTATGCCAAATTAGAGTGCGGAGCCATGGTGATATTTTGTGCAGCACAATGGTATTTCTGGCCCTGTCTACTTGTGTTGGCCCCACCAACAACTTGAGGCAACTTTTCATTTTTTTTCCACAGTTACTTTAGGTTCTCATTTCACTCCTGAAAATGACCCTAAACATACTGCTACAGATACACTGGAGAAACATTTAAATGTCTTAGAATGACCTAGTCAAGGCCCAGTCCTCAATCCAATTAAGGCCTCGTCCACATTTCCGTTTTTCACGGACGCGTGCTGTCCGCTTTTTAGACGGACAGCATACTGATGTATTACACTTCCGTGATTTTATGCGTTCTGTGAGTCCTGGAAAAAAACACAGATGCATGCACTACTTTCATCCATGTCCTGGACTGCTCACCTGAAACCTGGCAGCAACTATGTCCCAAGTGATTAATGTGGAGATGCTTATTTGTTTGGTGTATGACCGCCCAGAACTGTGGGACATAAGGGCAGAGGCATATCATCATTGTAACTGTGTTGAAGCAGCCTGGACAGAAGTGGCCAAGGAACTTCACCCTACGGAGTGGGAGAATGTGGAAGAACCACAGCGGATATTGATGGGTAAGTTGAGCCTGTCAGGGCTCTTTTAGTAATGTTAAATCTTTTGGGTTTAACCTATCATTATTTAAGTCAATAAACATGGCCAAACAATGCCTCCTGACAGAAGTCTCTATGGTTGGAGCTCATTGTGGCCTGTTTGTACACCTGAAGCAATTTTTTTTTCTCATTTTTTTCATGGTGCTGTTGCTGTACTAAAAGTGCCCATGATAGTACCTATTTTTTTTGCTGTTTGGACACCTCATGTGACTGCCTTTATTGTGTGCAGTGGTGTGTCTAGGGTGTTTGGCAGCAAGGGCGGGTCCTTTCTCTGACACCCTACCGAATACTTTTTTCAATTTGAACCCCCTCACAGTAATATTGCCCTCATTGTGCAAATTTCACAGTAGTTTTGTCCAGATATTTGCCTCCTCACGGAAGTTAGCCACATATGTTGCCCTCTTAAAGTACTTATCCCTTCAGTGTGCCACCTTCACAGTAGTTATGCCCTAATTGTGGCCCTTTCACAGTAGTAAAGCCCTATCTGTACACCCTTCACAGTTGTAATGCCCTCTCTGTGCCCCTTCAGAGTAGTTATGGCCTCACTGTGCCCCAATAACAGTAGTAATGGCCATTGTGCTGCTTTTACAGTAATAATGTCCACTCTGTGCCCCGTAAAAGTTCTCTTCACCCCCTTCACAGTTGTTAAGCCCTCAGTGTCACCTCTGTGTTTTTCCTAAAAGAAACTAAAACACAGTACCTCTCACCTTGTCCCGTTCCTGATGATCACATCCAGCATTCCCCTGCAGACACAGATTCCTCTGCAGCATTGTGTGGGAGGAGCTTTGAAAGATTCCAAGGCTGCAGGCTCCTCCCACACGCCAGCAGCTCGGTCTGTGCCTGCAGGTGGAATGGGGGAGCAGGGAGAAGTCTCTCTGCTTCATCATTCATTGTGGGAGAGATGGAGTGCGGGGAGCTGAGTGACAGGACCACATTTCAGGTGCTCCAGCAATGAGCACTTGCAGTGTCCCACCTGTCGTGTGAAAGGGACACTACAAACTGTATTTTATATAGCCATGTCATCCCATGTCATCTTATCATTATGTATGCTGCTAAAATAATGTTTGCAATGTATAGGAAAAACCTTTATGGCTGAGTGTTGTAATAATCCTAATCACCACTAGATGGTGCTGTCATGCCTTTGTATATAAGGCCTAGTAACAGGAAACCAGTGGTTGGAAGTTGGTAGTTGAGAGAAGAAGCAACTCAAGTTAAGAGCAGGAGGAGAGTAGGAGCAGTCATCCAGCTTGAGGCTGCCATTTTCCCTGACTCTGGCCAAGTCAGGATTCCATGATGGCATTTACGATTTCTAAGCCGCTAGTATCTGAGCAACTAACTGGATAAAGCGAGCCTGACTGAGGTGAACACCATTCAAATGGTTATTGGACTTTGTCAGCACTAATGTGATCAGGAGAAGCTTAATGCACCTGGACACGGACTTTACAACCAGGTACAAGTTGTATTTTTCCCCACTGAGAACCCTCAGGGTAGCAAGGATATTCATAGAGAAAGTAACAGCATCCGTGGGAGTAATGTATCTGAAATACTAATTCCTGCCATGGTGGATAGCTGCCTTGAAATATCATAAAGATATACTATAATCATCCAGGGCTAGAACTAGTGCAAGTGGATTTGACATGCTAAGAAGGAAAGGAGTGTAACAAGATTCAAAGCAAAGTAGTACTTTATTGAAATACCAACTTACAAAAGGAATTATTACAACACCAGCAATTGATTGACCATATTGGAGAAGTGATTGACAGAACTGAAATAACTGTAAACTGCATTCATGAGGATTGCCTCAGGGCAAAAGTAAAAGTTCCTTGTTCATCCCAAAACTGCCTCCTCATTATTGTCAACAAGGGTGTGTCTCCCTAAAGACACTGGCATCACGAAAAACACCAGGGCCCAGCCGTCCGACACGGTCAAACTCAACATCCAGGGCACCTCACCTGACCATCCTGGAGCCCTGCGTATGGAGCGTGCCCCGAGGGAAGTCGTGTCCACCCTCCACACAACTGCACACTGCCCAGGGAAGATTCAACCAACCGTGAGTAAAACCACCGGCTACACCGTGTACACTGTGACAACCTACCTACCATAACTCACACATATCCCTGTGGCTGAAGAAAATTGGCGTCATGAACAGGATACAAACAAGTGCGCCTTATGTGAATAAGCCCCTTCTTGTAAACAAGAACTGTGTCTCCTCTGGACATTTGTTTATGCTAGAAACCGCCTCAGTGTATGGTGCCAACGTTGTGCTACATGATCGCTGTGTCAGAAAGTGAAAAAGTGACATTTTTGTGTTTTTATGCCACTGTTTGCTGGACTATACATTTTTCCAAAATGGCGCCCAAACGTCATTACCGTTAGCTTTTGCTACGCCATCACCACCCCAAAAGCGGGAAAGTCAAGTCCCCGCCCATTTGAGAAGCAGGAAAAGAATTGTTTGCTGCGACACCATAGACCTACATTATGTCGCCCAATGTGTACGCCACCCCCATTATGCAAAAGAGCCTAGGGGGTGGACGAATCAGAAGAGAGAACCTTCCAGACCTTCAAGGAAGCAACATGGAGGACCGTTCCCTCCGCGCCCGTTCTAGAGGCCGCAATTCAAGAACAACAGGAACGCTAACAACTAAGCCTCCTCAAAGTAACCAAAATGTTTACCCAGGACAGAAAGGAAAATATCCTGGAAGACCGCTTCATAAGTGACGTACAAGACCCAAACCAGAGACTGAATCCAAGTGTTATGGCAGTCCCCGTTTATGTGAGCTACTAAAATCTGCTGCCGCAGAACAAGTTGTACCGGGTTCCGATACTGAACTCGAAAATATGGAGGAAGAGGTTCCAAAGGAAACCCCGCTCAGGAGAATGTGGGATCCCCGTAAAGTGGAAGAAAATCCTGAACTGATTGATGAACTTAATACTGCTAGGCTACAGCAGCTTGCTAAACACTATTCCTACTGGTGTACAGAACCATCTACGGTATGGGCTGAACCTCTATAGACCCAAGATGCAAGTACTTCATCATCCACCTTGCAAGATCAAGTAATAACGTCATCCGACATTTGGATTACAAATACTGAGAGAACCAGCAGCCGAGGAACTGCTCAAGAAAGAAATCCCTGTAAGTAGGCTGGAAAGCCGCTTTAATGTATTGCATAATATGAGTGACTGTACGGGGTCTATTTTTGACTCAAGCCCCATAGACTTTGCCCAGTTTTTGTTGTGTTGGGCCTATTGCGTAGTTTTTGCGTAGAGGAACTGTAATGGCGCCCTTTTTCGTGCCCTTTTTGTTAAGCCCCACCTATTGAAATTTGAGTGACTGTTTCATGCTGAGTAAAGGTGCGGCCCCGGAGGCGGGCCTAGATTTGAGTGCCGCGAGAACCTAGTGGGCGGTACGGAAGTGACGTTGAGTTGTTTGCCGAGAGCGGACATGCCAGGTCGTGTGCTCATCCTAAAATGGCGGAATGTAAGTATGCTGAGATGCAAGTTGTAATGGACCCAAAAGAGCGAAGGTCGTGGGAGATTTCCGTGCGTGTTATTGTCGCTGCCCAGAGGAAGTGCTGGGAGATGCTAGGGATAACGTCCCAGTCTGATTCAACCAGGTCCGATTCCACCATGTTGGCTATACCCACATATTTGAAGCAGCAGAAGTTGCTGATGGAGTTACGGGAGAACCGTATTGAAAAAAGTACTGAAAGTAAGCAGCACTTTGAAAAACTGACTAATAAGATGTTACGCTACCCCACAGAGGCGCTGCCCAAACTAGAAAGGAGACGCGGACGCGTCAAAGTCTTTGATAAGCAACGGGGGTACGGATTCCTGACAGATACAGAGTCAGGAAGGGACTATTTTGTCAACCGGCGAGCAGTTAAATATCCCGACCTGCCGGACCCGCTCCATAATTTGCAGCCAGGAGAAGAGGTTCTCTTCACGCCTGCCGAGTGTCCCCGTGGTCCCTACGCCACAGGGGTGCGCCAATTCCTCCCTGAAGTGGAAAACTGGGAGAATGAATATGCACCAGAGTTGCCTGGGAGACCTGTACCCGCAAGGGCTGACGCCCGATTCAATGTAAACGGTTCTAATAAGAAATCCAGGTATCTGTGGGTCCCTGCCATTGCCACATCAGAGATTGTCACCACAATGCAGCAGAGAGGTAAAAGCTACCTCACCTTTGAGGAGTATTTTCAGCCCCCTGAAGGATTGAAACAGTTAGAAGAAGAAATGACCAATTGGAGGAAAAGAGTCATCAAAAGATGTGGAAACCCAAGTGTCTCCTCCACCTGCAACACCAGCATCCACCCCCCAGATGTATGCGACCTGCAGAGGAGGTGTCGGAGTGCTTTATAGATGAGTGGTGAGTCCACTCACCACTGATGTTCCCTCAGAAGAGGATCCTTACCCCTGAGGACTACAAGAATCCGTAAGTCGGCTGACCAGCCACATTGACAATTATGCTTCTTCAATTGCAGAGACTCTGCCCACGGTTGTGCGTTGTTTGTTATTTTGTTTTTCTTTGGGCAAAATTTATGGCCATGGACCTGAGCCACCTTAGAGCCTGCTGACTTTATATTGATCAGGAAACTACCTGCTGGACTCCAGTGCTGTATGGAGCCATACCTACTCCCCAGTTGCGCCCTTTTTGCGCCATTTTACCCCCTTTCCAGGTTATTTAAAGGGACTAATAGTAACCATATTTTATGCAACGTTAAATTATGCACCCAGAAGGACATTTTCTGAGACTGTTATGTAACCATCAAGCCAGTTCACCTTTGCCTTTGAGGGACTCTGAATTTTGACATGGACTATGTTTATTCCCCATAGTGATCAACGCCCATTGTGTCACCGTCAAGCAAAGAAGTAACAACGCCCCTTTGTCACCTTTTGCGTCATAAGTCTCAAGAACACTATTTAATAATGTAAATTTTATATTCTATTTTATAATGCTAATATATGTGAAGGAATGTAATTTAAGTGAATGTATATGCGTACGGTGCACTTTTTCTACTCTTTTTCAGGAGATACTACTACGAGTCAAGATAAGCCGAGGTTGGCTTAGTTTAAAGAAGTGGGGTATGCAGTGTCCCACCTGTCGTGTGAAAGGGACACTACAAACTGTATTTTATATAGCCATGTCAGCCCATCTCATCTTATAATTATGTATGCTGCTAAAATAATGTTTGCAATGTATAGAAAAAACCTTTATGGCTGAGTGTTGTAATAATCTTAACCACCACTAGATGGTGCTGTCATGCCTTTGTATATAAGGCCTAGTAACAGGAAACCAGTGGTTGGAAGTTGGTAGTTGAGAGGAGAAGCAACTCAAGTTAAGAGCAGGAGGAGAGTAGGAGCAGTCATCCAGCTTGAGGCTGCCATTTTCCCTGACTCACCTGTCTCTACCTTATTCTACCCTTAGTATTGCCAGCATAAAGTCGATGACAGGTCCCCTTTAAACATACACTACTTTCCAAAAGTTAGGGATATTTGACTTTTGTCTGAAATTAATGTAAAAGATAAAAAGTTCACACTACAGTGATCTAATATCATGAAAGTAGGGCATGTAAGTAGAAGCAGCAGTGGGGATTACCTCATCTCAAATAAATCATTTAAACAAAAGCCAACAGTGGTGGGTATACCCCCACAAAAATGTCATTGTCTCAGTAACTTGTCATGAGGCCTTGAGCATCAATTCCAGCTTGACAAGGATGTCTCCTGCTGTTCACAAGTCGCATTATTGTCTTCTGAGGCATGGCCCTCAGGTCATTGAGGTTCTGGGGTACAGAGTTACAAGCCTCTACACAGCGACTCAGCTGATCCCATAGGTTTTCAATGGGATTCAGGTCTGGAGAAAGTGCAAGTCCATTTGAGGTACCCCAGTCTCCAGTAGCCAGTATTTATGCTCAACATGAATCTAGTTGAATCATTAAACAGCACTGCGGGCCACAAACAAACCCAGATATACCATGGATAGTGTTCAACGTGCATCATGGCTCTTGTGTAGCATTGCTTTTCACTGGCATCAGTCAAACTAATGTGCCATCCCATGTGGGCCAAAGGGACCTAGATTAATTAAGCCATACCTTGCCTGAGGATGAGAATGTTTGCTTTCTGAAAAGCCTTGCCCCTCAACTTAGAGATGTACCCTCTCCTCTGAAAAACCCCATTCATGGGGCTTTTATTATATTACTTGATGCTTGTACTCCCCCCTCCCCCAAATAATCCAGACGAGCAACATGTTTAGAGCCTTGGAGAAATGGCATTTGTATGGCCATATTTCCACACAACCTGCTCCCATAGCAGCAGCTGCTTTATCTGTCCAGTGCCCCCCACCTTTCAGACCTTACTATAGGCCTATGTCGTATGATGTACCTCATAATCCTTATAATGCCATTATTAATTATCAGGCCACACAATACTGGCCACAGGAATATTATGTTCCCTCTGCACCTCAAACCCGCCACTCAGGCAAAAATCTTAATCCCCCTGTTTCTACCACAACACATAGCCACAGCAGTCAGCACTCTTTCAGAACTGCTCCTCCCGCTACTGGTAGTGGAAGTGTATCTGATGATTTATATGAGTGAAAACCTATATGTTGTACATCACATTCAAATTGTTTTACTTTTTTGGATGTGAAAATGTGCAAACTGTACACCAATATCGTTTCTTCACTTCATTATCAAACATTTGCATGTTGACATTTTGCTTTTACATTTTCTGGCTGATTTCTATTATTATTGGTGAGTTATGGGTCTAAAATGGACCATGTCTTCACTCATTAAAAGCTTCCAACTTGTTAAGAGATTATGTCTGAGATATGTAAAATACACACTTCTAACCAATGCTGATCTTATAGTGCCTTAAAGTTTTCTTGAAAAAACACAATCATGTCATATGTCAATGATTTGAGAAAACTAGTGACTTTTTTTTATTTATTTATTGGCAATACAATGCTACATGCTGAATGAGGTATTGGTTGGCACTTTTACCAAAATAGACTGGATGTCCAAACCCTAGTTTATTTTGGACAAAGTACTTTTAAGCTTGTAACCCATGACAAGGAACCCTAACCAAAACAGGCAAACAAGCACTACTAAAAAACATAACCTTGTAATTAACAACCACTTGAAAGACATCCACGTTGCCATGGGACAGCTCCCTGTGGAGACATAAAATAATCTTTGAAAAAATTCTTATTACGAAGTCCAGCTTTTCCAGGTCTGACAGCGGAGTGGAAAACAGAAGGTATGGATTCATCTGGCAATGTGGACTCTTCATCAAGGTTAACTGCACCATCATAGGTACTTGAAAAATGATGTAAAATAACACAGGCTTTAATCACAGCCTGAACATTTTGGGGTCCAACTGCATGGAACGCAACACATTCTGACTCAGGCCAAAGCCCTTGTCAGCCACAAAAACAAATGGTACTGGTGGGCCCAAAGATCCAGGAAGTAGACATGGGTCTAGTAGATTTAACTGATTGCTCAGAAGCCACTGACCCATTCTGGAAGCGCTAAAGATGCAAGCATCAGCAGCACTTTCATACGCCCCGATGTCTACCATTACAAAACTATATGTGCTGTCCGCAACAGCCAACACTACAAAAAAAAAGTTTGTAATCGTAACATACAAGTGCATCTCAATAAATTAGAATATCATCAAAAAGTTGTTTTTTTTCAGTAATTCAATTCAAAAAGTGAAACACATATATTATATAGAGTCATTACAAACAGAGTGAACTTTTTCAAGTGTTTATTTATGTTAATGTTGAGGATTATGGCTTTCAGCCTAAGAAAACCCAAAAGTCATTATCTCAGAAAATGTGAATATTATATTAGACCAACTGTAAAAAAAAATTTTAAACACAGAAATGTTGGCCAAATGAAAAGTATGTACAGTAAATGCACTCAATACTTGGTTTGGGCTCCTTTTGCATGAATGACTGCATTAATGTGGCGTGGCATGGAGGCGATCAGCCTGTGGCACTGCGGAGGTGTTATGGAAGCCCAGGTTTCTTTGATAGCAGCCTTTAGCTCGTCTGCATTGTTGGGTCTGGTGTCTCTCATGTTCCTCTTGACAATACCTCATAGATTCTCTATGGGGTTAAGGTCAGGTGAGTTTGCTGGCCAATCAATGCGAGTGAAGATGTGGTTTTTAAAGCAGGTATTGCTACTTTTGGCAGTGTGGACAGGTGCCAAGTCCTGCTGGAAAATAAAAATTCTATCTCCAAAAAGCTTGTTGGCAGAGGGAAGTGCTCTAAAATTTCCTGGTAGACGCTGTACTGACTTTGGTCTTGATACAACATAGTGGACCTACACCAGCAGATGACATGGCTCCCCACACCATCACTGATTGTGGAAACTTCACACGAGACCTCAAGCAGCTTGGATTGAGTGCCTCTCCACTCTTCCTCCAGACTCTGGAACCTTGATTTCCAAGTGAAATGCAAAAAAAATGCAAATTTACATTTTCATTTTCATCTAAGAACAACACCTTTGACCACTGAGCAACAGTCCAGTTCTTTTTCTCCTTGGCCCAGGTAAGACGCTTATGGCGTTGTCTATTGATCATGAGTGGCTTGACACATGGAATGCAACACTTGTAGCCCATGTCCTGGATATGTCTGTGTATGGTGGCTATTGAAGCACTGACTCCAGCAGCAGTCCACTCCTTGTGAATCTCCCCCAAATTTAGGAAAGGTCTTTTCTTAAAGGGTTATTCTCATTTTAGACAATGGGGGCATATCGCTAGGATGCGCAGCCACCCTCCATTCATTTCTATGGGGCCGCCGAATATAGCCGAGCGCTGGCTCGGCTACTTCCGTCGGCTCCATAGAAATGAATGGGAGCGCACGGCGCATGCATGGCCCGGCTCCCATTCATTTCTATGAGCGGCGCGGGGAGCTGCGCATGGTGGTGGCCGGACCCCGGGAAACCTGGGGTCCTCCAGGCGCAGCGCTCCCTGCTCCGTTCTGGAGATAGGTGCGGGTCCCAGCGGTGGGACCCGCACCTATAAGACAATGGGGGCATATCCTAGCGATATGCCCCCATTGTCTAAGATGAGAATAGCCCTTTAACAATCCTATCAAGACTGCGGTTCTCCCTGTTGCTTGAGCACCTTTTTCTACCACCCTTTTTCCTTCCTTCCACCCTCCTTGTAGAGTCAATGACAGCCTTCTGGACATCTGCAAGTCAGCAGTCTTCCCCATGATTGTGTCACCTAGGGGACCTTTTTAAAGGCTTAGGAAGCCTTTGCAGGTGTTTTGGGTTAATTATTCTAATTTTCTGAGATAATGACTTTTGGGTTTTCCTTGGCTATAAGCCATAATCATCAACATTAATATAAAGAAACACTTGAAAAAGTTCACTCTGTTTGTAATGACTCTATATAATATATGTGTTTCACTTTTTGAACTGAATTACTGAAAAAAACAACTTTTTGATGATATTCTAATTTATTGAGATGCACTTGTAGTTTATAAGGCCAAAAAAAAGACACCTGTCCATCTAGTTCAGCCTGTTATCCTGCAAATTGATCCAGAGGAAGGCAAAAAAAACCTGTGAGGTAGAAGCCAATTTTCCCCACTTTAGGGGAAAAAAATTCCTTCCCGACTCCAATCAGGCAATCAAAATTACTCCTGGGATCAATGACCTATCTCTAGTAGCTATAGCCTATAATATTATTACACTCCAGAAATACATCCAGACCCCTCTTGACCTTCTTTCCTCCAGACACAGAGGATGTCCCCTCGTCACAGTCCTGGGGATAAAAAGATCATGGGAGAGATATCTGTACTGACCCCTGATATATTTATACATAGTTATTAGATCTCCCCTCAGTCGTCTTTTTTCTAAAGTGAATAACCCTAATTTTGGTAATCTTTCTGGGTACTGTAGTCCACCCATTCCAGTTATTACTTTAGTTGCCCTCCTCTGAACCCTCTCCAGCTCTGCTAAATCTGCCTTGTTCACATGAACCCAGAACTGTACACAGTACTCCATGTGTGGTCTGACTAGTGATTTGTAAAGTGGCAGGACTATGTTCTCATCTCGGGCATCTATGCCCCTTTTGATGCAACCCATTATCTTATTGGCATTGGCAGCAGCTGCCTGACACTGGTTTCTACAGCTTAGTTTGCTGTTCACTAAAATTCCCAAGTCCTTTTCCATGTTAGTGTTACCCAGTGTTTTACTATTTAGTATGTACTGATGACTTGCATTATTCCTTCCTATGTGCATAGCCTTACATTTGTCAGTGTTAAACCTCATCTGCCACTTCTCTGCCCAAGCCTCCAATCTATCCAGATCCATCTGTAGCAGTGTACTGTCCTCTTCTGTGTTAATTACTTTACACAGTTTAGTGTCATCTGTAAAAAATAATACTTTACTGTGCAAACCTTCTACAAGATCATTAATATATTGAAGATTGGCTTGTACCTCACAGGGGTTTTTGCCTTCCTCTGGATCAACTTATAGGATAACAGTCCGAACTGGATGGACACTGTGGCTGCAAACAAAACAGTAAACAACAAAATGCAACAGCACTCTGCAAACACAAACAATAAAATAAATACATACAGTAATGCCATACAGTCTTGCAGTTTAGAGTGGAGGCATGGCTGACTCCACCATCATTTTGGTTGTGCACTCCTAACTAACCTTACAAGCTGATTTTAATTAGTGCAAGCATGAAGCTGTGTCCTGCTCTCCCTGTAAGACGGACTACAGAGTGGGCTCAGCATTTGTGTGGAACCTACATTCCCTGAGCATAATAGAGGTCAGTGTTTCACCAATAGAGGTATCATATTGTGTTGGCTCCGCATGCATGTGGGGCCTGCATTCCCTAAAAGCAGAGGAGGCCATTTTTGGCACCATAAGAGGTACAATACAATATTTGGCTCGGCATGCATGTGGATCCTGCATCCTCTGTAGTTAATGGAGGCTGCAATGGCACTTAGTGAATATGGTGTTTAGTGTTAGGTCCCCGTCTTAAAGAGATCGCCTTGACGTGTGGCAGATGGGCACAAATAATTTTGTACAAAAGTATTTGCCAAGAATCTCACATTAACAATGTAGCGTTAGTATCGTGTATATAGTGAAGATAGCATTACTGTATGTACTTATTTTATTGTTTGTGTTTGCAGAGTGCTGTTGCATTTTGTTGTTTACTGTAGTATCATTGTAGTAACGGGAACCAGAGTTCGACGGCTTCTTCACACGAACATGTTTCACATCTAGAGCCCCAATGCAGTTTGGAAAATGTGCTGCTTCCTGGAAACCACATGCAATCTCCAGCCACTTCTGCCATGTAGGTGTGGCAGAACTGATTCCCATAGTGTTTCCCAAATATGATCACATGTCTCCACAATAATTTTGGCAATTGTCGACTTCCCCAGTAAAAATTCGAAATGCAGCGAGGCAAAGAAATTTCTGGTTGCAAGAAATCTGTTGGAAGAAAGCAAAAAAATTTAGCGAACAAACACACAAGACACAATAAAACCAGTTTAACCAAATATGGTCTTACAACCTCTTAAGACATTTGTGTTGAAATTAACAATAACCCTCAAAAAATTTTGAATGGAAGATAGAACTGCACTGCAAGACATGAATGGGGTGGGTGCCTGGAGAAAGGTTATATAACTTTTTCAAACTAAAAAGGCGTTAGAAAAACCAACATAAACTCCAATGGCTTATTTGCCCATAGCTCATAGAAACAGAAATTACCTTTCAATTTACACAGGCCATTTGGAAAATTAATGAACAAATCAGTTTGTTTGCTGAGAGCAATAAAGCCAGTTTTCACAAACACCCGATTTCTAAATCTCACAAACGGACTTTAAAGTATAGTCAAATATATACACAACAAATATATAAACTATATATACATGGATTACATAAAGAAAAGACATATAGAATAGAACAAAAATGCTAGGGAATAAGAAGTAGATGGGTAACCTACTCACAATAAAAAATATGAAGTTTTGCATATTAAAAATTTGCAGAATGCTATGGCAAAGCATACTGGTGGGTTGAAACAGGTAAAGTCTAGTTGTGATTATTTAAAAAAAAATACTATAAAATAACTTTAACCCCTTCAACCCCGGGCCTGTTTTCACCTTCCTGACCAGACCATTTTTTGCAAATCTGACATGAGTCACTTTATGTGGTAATAACTTTGGAACGCTTTTACTTATCCAAGCCATTCTGAAATTGTTTTCTCGTCACATATTGTGCTTCACGACAGTAGTAATTTTGTGGCAAAATATTTCATTTTTATTTTTTAAAAAATACCAAATTTACCAAAAATTTGGAAAAATTAGCAAATTTAAATTTCTCTACTTTCAAAATATATAGTAATACCTCCAAAAATAGTTATTATTTTACATTCCGCATATGTCTTCTTTATGTTGGCATCATTTTATAAATGTCATTTTACTTTTTTGGGACGTTAGAAGGCTTAGAAGTTTAGAAGCCATTTTTCAAATTTTCAACAAAATTTCCAAAACCATTTTTTTAAGCACCAATTCAGATATAAAGTGATTTTGAGTGGCTTACGTAATGGAAACCACCCATAAATGACCCCATTGATAGAAACTACACCCCTCACATTATAAAAAAACTGCTGTTACAAACTTTGTTAACCCTTGAGGTCCACAAGAATTAATGGAAAATGGAGTTGAAATTTCACTTTTTTGGTAGATTATTCATGTTAATAATTTTTTTCTTGCAAAACAGTAAAGGTTAGCAGCAAACTAAACCTCAATATACATTACTCTGATTCTGCAGTTTACAGAAATACCCCATATGTGGTGGTAAACGTCTCTATGGGTTTGTGGCAGTGGTCAGAAGGAAAGGAGCGCCATACGGGTTTTGGAGGCAGATTTTGCTAGAATGGTTTTTAGGCACCATTTTGTAATTGAGAGACCCTGACGTACCCCTACAGTGGAAACCCTCAAAAAGTGACCCCATTTTGGAAACTACACCCTTCAAAGAATATATTAAGGGGGGTACTGGCCACTTTGACCCCCTAAGCGTTTTAGTGTTTGGAAACACTTGGCTGTGAAAATGAAAAGTTTCATTTCTTCCAATAAAATGTTGCTTTAGCGCCAAATTTTTCACTTTCACAAGGGGTAACAGGAGAAAATCACCCCATAATTTGTTCCCCATTTTCTCCTGAATACGGCAACACCCCATATGTGGTGGTAAACTGCTGTGGGGGCACATGGCAGGACTTAGAACAGAAGGAGCGCCATATGGATTTTGCAGCACAGATTTTGATGGATTGGTATGCGGGAGCCATTGATTTTTATTTTTTTGAGTTATTGTCTTATGTGGGGGCTCATTTTTTGCGGGATGAGGTGACGTTTTCATTGGTACCATTTTGGGGTACATAAGACTTTTTGATCGTCTGCTATTACACTTTTTGTAAGTAAAAGTGACCAAAAAAAGGCTGTTTTGGCAGTTTTTTTTTTTACTGCGTTCACCTGGCGGGGTGGATCATGTGATATTTTTATAGAGCCGGTCGATACGGACGCAGCGATACCTAATATGTCTATTTTTATTTTTTTCACTATTTTTTACAATTTTTTTTATATTATTTTGTGAAAAGGACGCTTTTTTGGGGGGAGAACTTGAAACTTTATTTAAAAAAAACTTTATTTTTCACTTTTTTCACTTTATTTTTTTACACTTTTTTAACTTTTGGGGTCTGGTCCCCTTTACAATGCATTACAAGACTTCTGTATTGCAATGCATTGGCTGGAAGTGTATTACACACAGTAATACACTTCCAGCTTACTGCCTGTGAGATCCAGGGGGCTGGATCTCACAGGCTTCCGTAGATAGCAGCCGGATGCCTAAGGAAGGCATCCGGCTGCTATCTAAGCCATCGGGTCCCCGTCACAGCAGCGCTGGGACCCAATGGACACCCCTTCCGACCACCCGCATCGCATGTGCCGCGGTCAGCGCTGACTGTGGCACATGAAGAGTCAGGGTGAAAACACTGATGCGGGCGTACGCAGCAGGGGTCCGGCTTGGGAACAGCCGGCCCCCCACAGCTGATCAGGCGGGCGCAGCTCCTGCACCCGCCCAATCAGCGCGCCGTAGTACTACGGCGCTGGTCGGAAAGTTACTTCCCACAGCGCCGTACATGTACGGCGCTGGTCGGGAAGGGATTAAAACAAAAATACAAAAAATAAAATTATACAAAATATCCTAAGACAAAAATAATTACCGGAGAGTGACAAGAAGCTGTTCCTCTGCAGAAATGGAACGCCGCAAACAGGTGTCAGAGTAGATAAGATGCGGGTGTATCTTCTCCAACAGTGTATCAAAGGACAGAATGGAGAGTCGGCAGAACGCCACAAACTTGTCAGGATGCTTGTGAAGGTCATCATACCGTTTATGGAAATGCCCTTTGGTTTCCCTCTGAGCAACAATAGGATGAACCCACATCCTCCTATGCCTCTGTGGTTAATCAGAAACTTGAAAACAACACTCACCAAAATGACTAGAGATAAGCCAGGCAATCAGAACCTGACCTACCAAGTTGTACCAGCAGACATAGCCAAGAAAAATGCCCAACATTTCAGCCAAGTTCAGAGTGCAGGAGAAAATGGCACTTGAGTACACATATGCACAGGTTTAACCCTTTCAGTACCGGGCCACTTTTCACCTCAAATCCCAGGCCGTTTTTTGCAAATCTGACATGTGTCACTTTATGTGGTAATAACTTTGGAACGCTTTTACTTATCCAGGCCATTCTAAGATTGTTTTCTCATCACATATTGTGCTTCACGGTAGTAGTAAATTTGTGGCAAAATATTTTATTTTTATTTATAAAAAAATACCAAATTTACCAAAAATTTGGAAAAATTTGCAAATTTCAAAATTTCAGTTTATCTACTTTCAAAATACATAGTAATACCTCCAAAAATAGTTATTATTTTACATTCCCCATATGTATACTTTATGTTTATGTTTATGCATCATTTTATAAATGTGATTTTACTTTTTTGGGACGTTAGAAAGCTTAGAAGTTTAGAAGCCATTTTTTCAAATTTTCAACAAAATTTCCAAAACCATTTTTTTAAGCACCAATTCAGATATAAAGTGATTTTCAGGGGCTTACATAATGGAAACCACCCATAAATGACCCCATTTTAGAAACTACACCCCTCACATTATAAAAAACTGCTGTTACAAACTTTGTTAACCCTTGAGGTGTTCCACAAGAATTAATGGAAAATGGAGGCGAAATTTCACTTTTTTGGTAGATTATTCATGTTAGCAGCAAACTAAACCTCAATATGAATTAATTTAGTGGCTCACCAATACGGAAAAATGAATTGGAGGTGCTTCACACTTGCGATTCAACCCAATAATCGTAGTGTTAAAGTGGTAATAAAGTAGTATAAGTGGAGCACACTCTATTTGGTACTTATGGAAATAATGCAATAGATAGTAGTGTGAAAGAACTAAAATTGTTTATTAATCTAACAATCGTTAGTTAAAAATTAATTAGGATAGAGTAATATTACTCATATACATATTAATAGCACAAAGTAGATGTCAGATCATAAGAAAAATAAGAAAAACAAAAAATAAAGATAAAAAAGTAGAAAAAGGAGATATGGAAAATAAATATAATATAAAATCCAAAATGTATGGTGAAAAATCAATAATAAAAAATGGTTCCATGCAGTGTAGTCCCTTTTCAATAAGTTGGTTTCAAAGATACAGTTCAGATAGGGTTAAATAGAAGACATATTCCAAATAGATCCAGTGATGTTCAATAAATGCACTATATCTGCAGATAGTTCAGTGATATCAACTGGCCACACTGTATAGTGTTTGGTATCACACAGTGTAACAATATATACTCCTGTGAATATAGGTCACTGTTGGTAGTGATGCACAGTATCCAACAGTCAGTAAAATGTATCAATATCGCTGAGAAATCACTCTGCTATAGGTTTCTGGGCATAGGTACAGTTAGTAATACTTCATGTATAGCAATGAGGTCTGTACATTACCCATCCAGGATCGAGGATCCTTCTTCCGGACCTGTAGGTAAGTCCCAGCTCTGCCCGATATGCTTTGGGGTGCAGCGCACGCTTGTTCCGGCTGTCGTGCGCGTCTCTGAAACTTCAGCGTGCACGTGGTAGATGCGCGCCAAAATTGAAATTCCGATGTCTGTGCAGCGGTATGCTGTGGGATGCAGCGCGCGCTTATGCCCGGCTGCCGTGCGCGTCTGTATTT
>ONZH01000489.1:0-32531 GCA_900303285.1 Rhinella marina
CAATGATTCGCCTTCTCCTATGAGTCACGTTTTCTGCTTCATCGAATGGATGCACTTTGGTGTGTCAGGCAAGAAACATTAGAGAACAAATACCCTGCAACTATTGCTAGAAGAAAACAAGCTGGTGGTGGCAGTGTTATTGTCTGGGGAATGCTTTTGTGTCATTCTCTGTGCCCACTTATCAATGGAAGGCAGTCTCAACCAATTAGGGTATGAATCCATCCTTGCAAATCATATACACCCATACATGCTGATTATCGTCCCCAGGGTGGATCTTCCAGCAAGAAAATGTGACATGCCACATGGCTAGAAATGTCCAACATTGGTTGTAAGAGCATGACCAAAACTACCACATACTACAATGGCCCCCTCTATGGATCTTCCCTCACACAACCTCCAGCAGCTATGGGATGCACTGCAGTTAGCATTTTTCCAGATACCTATGACAACTTACCAGTAACTTATTGAATCACCCGCACACACCACCTCTTAAGAGGGCACTAACATGCATTGTACACAGAACTACAAAAGGAGGCTGTTTCCACATCATGCATTGTGACAAACGGAAGGACCTGGTCAATAGATTTCTAGTTTTAAAATGGGAAATATCAGATAGATGTTTTCAAATCTGAACCTTAATTTGACTTGTTGTGCATCTTACATGTTGAAGGTGACATATGGTGCAGGTAATGACATGCATTTCAAATGTTGTGTTTCAGTTTAAGAACTGCTGTATATTATTTGATTTATGATTTTCAGTAGATTGTACATAGTGAAACAACTATATGATGGCATAACAAATACATTTTGCATGTCCATGTTTATAGCTACATTTATTTTGTATAGGTATGGTTGTGCCAGAGTGGGCACTGTTGATACTTTTCTCTGGCTCATAGAACTGAATCTGACTAAAGTCTAAGATGTCCATATATTCTATTAGGACACATGGAAAATGTTTAATTAAGTGAAATATTTAATTCTGCAGTGTAAAACGTATTAGAAACCAAAAGGAATATAATTATTAAAGATTAGTTTTACAATTATAATAAAGCATGCAGAAGTTGTGATATGTAATAGTCAACTGACTCAGACTTTTTAGCAATTAATGGAACTGCTAACTTAGGGTGCATTCACATCACCGTTAGGGATTCCGTCCAGGCTTTCCGTTATAACATCGTTATAATGGAAAGAAACGGAATCCCTAGGACGGACATCAAAATGGACACCTTTATGAGGCATTCCATTTTGATCCGTCATAATAGAAGCCTATGGGAAAGCATAACGGATCCGTCTGGATGCCGTTATGCTCGACGGAAACCAAAGTCCTGTCGACAGAACTTTGGTTTCCGTCGAGCATAACGGCATCCAGACGCATCCGTTATGCTTTCCCATAGGCTTCTATTATGACTACAGATGAGCGAGCACTAAAATGCTCGGGTGCTCGTTATTCGAGTCGAACTTTTCCCGATGCTCGGGTGCTCGTTTCGAATAACGAACCCCATTGAAGTCAATGGGAGACTCGAGCATTTTTGCAGGGGACCAAGGCTCTGCCTAGGGAAGGCTGGGTGAAAACCTGGAAACCTCAGAAAATGATGGAAACACCACGGAAATGGACAGGAAACAGCAGGAGCAGCATGCATGGATGCCTCTGAGGCTGCCTAATCCCACCATTACCCCAAATTCTCCTGCAACAGCCTGGTGGTTACCCTCATGGCAATTGTGCTCACCCAGACCAAGAAAGGCGAGGCACATGCCCATCACATGTTAGGGAAGCACCCAACTAGGTGCAAAGAAGGTCCATCACCGCCTGCAGGTGACACCACTGCTCATGCTGGCACTGCAGCTGACATCAAGTTTAGTATCTGTTCTTATCAGTTGCTGTGGCTGTTGGTGGTAAAGTGGTGAGCATAGCTGCTTCCCAAGCAGTTGACCTGGGTTCGATTCCCGTCTATTGCAGGAGGCAATTAAAAGAAGATCTAAAAAAAATCAGTACAATATCTAATACGTCCCCTACCCGGGTAAATTGTTTGGAGAGAGGGCCTGTAGGTGGGGGGGGAAGGAGGTTTCGCTGGAAGAGCCAGAGCAGTGCCCCCTGGGCTAGCGCGTGTGGTGGTGACAACAGCCGGAATGGATTTGGAAAAACTGTTGCTTCAACCGGTATGGTATTGATTCTTCTCAGTTTAATACTGTATAAGTCCCCTATCTTGGAACCTTATATTTCATGAATTTTTCGACCACGGAAAACGGAAAAAAAGCTTGCTTTGGCCAGGGGAGTGTCTTTCCCACTGCAGCTAAGGGGACGTGTCCATGCTCTGCCTATCACAGGTCAGGAGGCAATTAAAAGAAGAAAAACAAATAATATCACTACAATATCTAATACGTCCCCTATCCGGGTAAATTGTTTGGAGAGAGGGCCTGTAGGTGGGGGCAGGCTGGGGGGAAGGAGGTTTCGCTGGAAGAGCCAGAGGAGTGCCCCCTGGGCTAGCGTGTGTGGTGGTGATAACAGCCGGATGTACTTAGAATGACGACGCAGGACCCCAACTTAAAAATTTAGCATCAACCGGTACAGTCATAAATTATGAGATTGATCAAGTGTGGTATGTCTTCTATGTATACTACTCAGTTTAAAACCGTATATGGCAGCTATCCGGAAAAATGGTTTGGAGAGAGAGAAAGATAGGACAAAGACGTAAATTGTTTGGAGAGAGGGCCTGTAGGTGGGGGGCAGGCTGGGGGGAAGGAGGTTGAGCTGGAAGAGCCAGAGGAGTGCCCCCTGGGCTAGCGTGTGTGGTGGTGACAACAGCCGGATGGAGTTAGAATGACGACGCATCAAAAATTTAGCATCAACCGGTACAATTGTCAATTATGAGCTCGATCAATTGTGGCATGACTTTTAAATGGATATTGCATGTGGTCACGTACTCCCTGGAACCCCATAGTCACCCCTTCTCTGATGTGCTAGCCCAGAACATTCTCTGCCCCAATTCGCAAGACCTTTTGCTGTTTCCGTGTGCTGACAGTGTGGATTTACCAGTGTTGTCTGAGGAGGTGGTGAACAATGGCGAGATACAGGTGTCGGGGGGTGAGGTAGTTGTATGGGAAGCAAGTTACAGTGGGGACTCCTTGGGGGACTTTCTCATGATGGGACAGATTCAACTTGGGTGGATCAGGCACAGGAACAGATCAATTTTTTTTTGTGTTTATTTAACTTTTATTTAGCACAAATAACCACAGAGATATTTATTCGTTATCTTCTCTGCGCAGTGTGGTGTTGGGATTCGTCACTTTGATGGCGAGCTGTGCCGCTCTCTCCACAATGGTCTTTAGGTTCTTAGATGGAGACGTTGTGGGCGATTTCTGCACAGAAGGACTTGTTGCTCATCAACAGAACCTCGAGCTCCTTGACATTGTGGACCAGCAATTTGCAGAACCCTGTGGGCAGCATGTGTTTGGTCTTCTACTTGCTACCGTATCCAATGTTGGGCAATATAGTTACGCAGGTAATATTATTTTTCAAACCTATCCCAAAAATAAAAATTTACGCAGTTTGCGCAAATAAAACTGGAAACTGGAATTGGAGAGAGGGCCTGTAGGTGGACCTCCGGAAAAATTGTTTGGAGAGAGGGCCTGTAGGTGGACCTGCGGAAAAATTGTTTGGAGAGAGGGCCTGTAGGTGGACCTCCGGAAAAATTGTTTGGACAGAGGGCCTGTAGGTGGACCTCCGGAAATATTGTTTGGAGAGAGGGCCTGTAGGTGGACCTCCGTAAAAATTGTTTGGAGAGAGGGCCTGTAGGTGGACCTCCAGAAAAATTGTTTGGACAGAGGGCCTGTAGGTGGACCTCCAGAAAAATTGTTTAGACAGAGGGCCTGTAGGTGGACCTCCGGAAAAATTGTTTGGACAGAGGGCCTGTAGGTGGACCTCCAGAAAAATTGTTTGGACAGAGGGCCTGTAGGTGGACCTCCGGAAAAATTGTTTGGACAGACGGCCTGTAGGTGGACCTCCGGAAAAATTGTTTGGACAGAGGGCCTGTAGGTGGCCCTCCTGAAGAATTGTGGTAAAAGATTGCCAGTTGGACCTCTGAAAAATGGCGTTTTTTTGGTCACCGTTAGGCAAAGACGATATGGAGGAGGAGTAGAGAAGAGGAATCGGATACATAAGTTATTTAAATCTTTAGCTGCTTTCCCCCGGAGGAGATTTGAATTCCGGTGAAATCCAGGCTTTGTTCATTTTAATAAGCGTCAGCCTGTCAGCGCTGTCAGTTGACAGGCGTGTACGCTTATCGGTGATGACGCCACCAGCTGCACTGAATACCCTCTCTGACAGCACGCTAGCGGCAGGGCAGGCCAGCACCTCCAAGGCGTACAGCGCCAGTTCAGGCCATGTGTCCAGCTTTGAAACTACGGACGTTGGTATGGTCAGCTAGGTACTCCCTCACCATCTTTCTGTACAGCTCCCCCCATACTCTGCCTAGACTGGGGACAGGTGACAGTGTCTTGCTGGGGTGACATAAAACTGGCAAAGGCCTTGGAGAGCATTCCCCTGCCAGTGCTGGACAAGCTGCCTGCTCGCCTCCTCTCCCCCGCTACTTGGCCCACAGAACCATGCCCTCTGCCGCTAGCGGCATCAGATGGGAAGAATTGTTTCAGCTTGTGCACCAGGGCCTGTTGATATCTATTCACTCTCATACTCCTTTCATCTGCAGGGATGAGAGTAGAAAGGTTCTGCTTGTACCGTGGGTCCAGGAGAGTGAACACCCAGTAATCGGTGTTTGAAAAAATTCTTCTAACGCGAGGGTCACGGGATAGGCAGCCTAACATGAAGTCTGCCATGTGCGCCAGAGTCCCAACACGTAAGAATTCCCTCTCCTCACTGGCCTGACTTTCCATTTCTTCCTCCTCCTCCTCCAAGTCCTCCTCTTCAGCCCATACACGCTCAAGAGTTAAGGACTGAGCACTGGTACCCTCTACTGTCTCGCCGACATTCTCCTCCTCTTCCTCCTCATCCTCATCCCCCTCCTCCGATACGCGCTGAGAAACAGACCGGAGGGTGCTCTGGCTATCAAGCGACATATCTTCCTCCACCGTCTCTTGTGACAAGCGCAAAGCATCCAACTTCATGCTGAGCAGTGAGTTTTTCAACAGGCAAAGCAGCGGGATGGTGAGGCTGATAATGGCAGCATCGCCGCTGACCATCTGTGTTGACTCCTCAAAGTTGCTCAACAACTGGCAGATATCAGACATCCACGTCCACTCCTCATTGTAGACTTGAGAAATCTGACTGACCCGACTACCAGTTCTGGTGGAAGTTGACATCTGGCAGTCTACAATCGCTCTGCACTGCTGGTAAACTCTGGATAACATGTTTAATGTGGAATTCCATCTCGTGGGCACGTCGCACAACAGTCGGTGAGCGGGCAGTTGTAGGCGGCGCTGCGCTGCCCTGAGAGTGGCAGCATCTGTGGTCGACTTGCGGAAATGCTCACAGATGCTGCGCACCTTGGTGAGCAAATCAGACAGATTGGGGTATGTCTTGAGGAACCGCTGAACTATTAGATTGAACACCTGGGCCAGGCATGGCACATGTGTCAGTCTGCCGAGTTGCAGAGCCGCCACCAGGTTACGCCCGTTGTCACACACAACCATGCCTGGCTTGAGGTTCAGCGGTGCCAGCCACACATCGGTCTGCGCCGTGATGCCCTGTAACAGCTCTTGGGCGGTGTGCCTTTTGTCACCTAAGCTCAGCAGTTTGAGCACCGCCTGCTGGCGCTTACCCACGGCACTGCTGCTGCGCCTAGAGCTACCGACTGAAGGCGCCGTGCCCACGGATGGTAATTCGGTGAAGGAGGAGGAGGGGTCGGAGGAGGGGTCGGAGGAGGAGGAGGCATAGTACGTCTGAGAGACCGTGACCGAGGTAGGCCCCGCAATCCTCGATGTGGGCAGTACATGAGCGGCCCCAGGGTCATTCTTGGTCCCAGCCTCCACCAAGTTAAGCCAATGTGCAGTCAGTGAGATATAGTGTCCCTGCCCGGCAGCACTTGTCCACGTGTCCGTGGTTAGGTGGACCTTCTCAGAAACAGCGTTGGTCAGGGCACGGATGATGTTCTGTGACACGTGCTGATGTAGGGCTGGGACGGCACATCGGGAAAAATAGTGGCGGCTGGGGACAGAATACCGAGAGGTAGCCACCGCCATGAGATTGCGAAAGGCCTCGGTCTCTACCAGCTTATAGGGCAGCATCTCCAGGCTAAGCAACTTGAAGATGTGGATGTTGAGGGCTTGGGCATGTGGGTGGGTGGAACTGTATTTCCTCTTGCGCTCCAGCGTCTGCTGTAAAGACAGCTGAACACTGTGCTGGGACACGTTGGTGGACACTGTGGAGGATCGTGGAGGCGAAGGTGTGGTTTTCCGGCGGGAGGCGCTCGTGCCGGGGTCCTGGGCAGGGGGTTGACTAGCAGAGGCAGCGAGTGATGCAGGGGGTTGACTAGCAGAGGCAGCGAGTGACACAGGGGAAGGAGCAGTGGTGTGACCCGCAGGAGGTGGTGAATGGCCTTGGTTCCATTGAGTGGGGTGTTTAGCACTGATATGCCTGCGCATGCTGGTGGTGGTTAGGCTAGTAGTGGTGGCACCCCTGCTGATCCTGGTGTGGCACAGGTTGCACACCACAGTCCGTCGGTCATCCTCACTTTCTTTAAAGAACCTCCAGACTTGCGAACATCTAGGCCTCGCCACGGGAGCTTCACTACGTGAAACAGTTGCTGCTGATGCACCAGCTCTGGCCCTGCTTCTCCCTCTGGCCACACCACTGCCTCTTACAACCTGTTCTGGTGCAGCACTCGCCTCCGCCTCAGAAGCACTGTCTTCACTCGGCATATCAACCCAGCTTGGGTCAGTCACCTCGTCATCCTCCGATTCCTCAGTCTGCTCCCCTCTCGGAATTCCTACCCTAACAACAACTTCACCACTGTCTGACAACCGTGTCTCCTCATCGTCTGACACCTCTTTACAAACTTCTTCCACTAACTCAACATTGTCATCATAATCATCATCATCACCCACAGACTGCGACAGTTGGAAAACTTGGGCATCGGGAACGGTTTGTGACTCTGGAAAGGGTCCAGAAAACAGTTCCTGAGAGTATGCCGGATCGCATTCCAAATTTTCCTGGGAGGGGGCAGACTGGGGGGAAGGAGGTTGAGGTGAAGGAGCCAGAGGAGTGCTCCCTTGGGTAACGTGGGTGGACTGCGTGGAAGACTGACTGGTGGACAAATTACTTGAAGCATTGTCCGCAATCCACGAGATCAGCTGTTCGCACTGTTGTGGTTTCAACAGTCCTCTACCACGTGTCCCTGTAAGTTGAGACATGAAGCTGCGTTCCACAGCTCCCTCATCAGCAGGTACTGTCTCACCCTGCCCAGGACCACGGCCTCTGACCCCTGCAGTAATTGAATGCCCATGCCCACGCCCACGCCCTCGTCCTCGACCCTTAGCCCTGGGGTTCAACATTTTCTGTATATAAGTGTATGATATAAAAAATAAATAAATAAACGGGCCTGGTGTACTGAAACCCACAAACTTGTTCAGTCTGGTTTAATTAAGTGACGTACAGAAAGTGTCACCTGGACGGAATATATGGATTGGAGTGAGTGTGCTGAACTGTGACACACAGAAAGGTTACACGCAGCTGTGTGAAATGGATTTGTATCACTGAGCTAAAACAACAAAAAAACTAATTTTTTATTTATATTTTTTTTTAGTTTAGTTTTTTTTGGAACGTGACGTGCAGAAACTATCGTAGAACTGACTGACACCCTACTGACGGTGGCTATTTAGACTGCAATCCAGAAAAATGTTGCACAGAGATTTTTAGGATCAATCTATATACGTAACAGGTAGCAAATGACTTGGTTGTATTCTGTGACGTACAGAAAGTGTCACCTGGACAGAATATACGGATTGGAGCGAGTGTGCTGAACTGTGACACACAGAAAGGTTACACTCAGCTGTGTGAAATGGATTTGTATCACTGAGCTAAAACAACAAAAAAAATAATTTTTTTTGTATATTTTGTTTTGGATTTTTTTTTTTTTGGAACGTGACGTGCAGAAACTATGGTAGAGCTGACTGACACCCTACTGACGGTGGCTATTTAGACTGCGACCCAGACAAATGTCGCACAGAGATTTTTAGGATCAAGCTGTATACGTGACAGGTAGCAAATGACTTGGTTGTATTCTGTGACGTACAGAAAGTGTCACCTGGACAGAAAATAGTGAGTGTACTGAACTGTGACACACAGAATGGTTCCACACTGCTGTGTGCAATGGATTTGTATCACTGAGATATAACATAAAAAAAACGGGGTTATATATGGCGATAGCTGCACTACTAGTGCCAGCCAGCCAGCCAAGCCAGGAGACAAAAAAAAAATGTCTTCTAGCCCTTAGAAGGGCTGTTGGGTTCTTTGTGGGTGATTCCTGCCTAACAGAGAACTAAATGCAGGCCCTAACACTCTCCCTGAAAGGCAGCAGCTCTATCCCTAACGACATCCAGATGGCATCTGAGCCGAGCACCGCGGCCAGTCACTAGTATATTCCAGGGTCACCTGATCAGGCCAGCCAACCCCTGCTATCGACATGTAAGGGCCCCACGTGATGCTGGGTGTGCCGTAGAGTCTACTGGCTTGTGATTGGCTGTGTTTATAGGCGCCAAAAAAGCACGATGCGGAAGTTGCCATTTCCTCGAGCATGGCGAGATACTCGTCCGAGCAGCGAGCACTTACGAGTACCCTAATACTCGAACGAGCACCAAGCTCAGACGAGTATGCTCGCTCATCTCTAATTATGACGGATCAAAACGGAATGTCTCTTAAAGGTGTCCGTTTTGATGTCCGTCCTAGGGATTCCGTTTCTTTCCGTTATAACGATGTTATAACGGAAAGCCTGAACGGAATCCCTAACAGTGATGTGAATGCACCCTTACTGACATAGACTGGACCAGTCCCCCAGTCTTGGAAATGAGGTACACTCAAAAATTAACAGAAGTGGTGGGTGTCCAAATCTCTAGTCAACTAATTTTCCACTAATCAATAGTAGAAATTTATTTTTTAAATGGCTGGTTTAATATGACGGGTTGCTATGTGCAACACGTGTTTTAATTTATCTAGTTTTTTATTATGAAACAGAGGTCAGAAAAATGCCATCACCCCAACAAACTGTAAATCTGCTATCTTCCTACACCACTCCAGTTAGTAGATGTAAGGCTACTCCTTGGTTTTCACCAGAACCTGCAGCAAGGCAAATCGGATTTGGTTGCTAGGCACCCAGGTCATGTCTGCAGAGTAGTTGAGAGAAAACGGTTACAAGTACATTTGCAGCCAAAGCCAGATTTTGCCAAGAGCCAGGAAAGTCAGAAGAAACAAAATCAAAAGAGAGCGTCAAACCAGGAGAGAAAGTCAAATCAGAAGACAAGGTAAATCCAAAAGAAGCCTAGGTCCAATACACAGGAAGGTCCAAAGGAATACACTACTGCTCAGAGTACAGGGAAAAAAACAAGAAACAGGAATTAAATGAATCAGAGGCAGGAACATACAGTAAGTGCCTGTCTTAAACCCCTTGCCTAGCTCTGGGATTGAATGCAGAGACTGAAACCCAATTGGTTTGGCATCCATATTACATAGTAACATAGTTTATAAGGCCGAAAAAAGACATCTGTCCATGCAGTTTGGCCTGTTATCCTACAAAATGATCCAGAGGAAGGAAAAAAACCCCTGTGAGGTAGAAGCCAATTTTCCTCACTTTAGGGGAAAAAATTCCTTCCCGACTCCAATCAGACAATCAGAATTACTCCCTGGATCAATGACCCATCTCTAGTAACTATAACCTGTAATATTATTACCCTCCAGAAATACATTCAGGCCCCTCTTGAACTCTTTTAGTGAACTTACCATCACCACCTCCTCAGGCAGAGAGTTCCATAGTCTCACTGCTCTTACCGTAAAGAATCATCTTCTATGTTTGTGTACAAACCTTCTTTCCCTCAGACGCAGAGGATGTCCCCTCGTCACAGTCACAGTCCTGGGGATAAATAGATGGGAGAGATCTCTGTACTGACCCTGATATATTTATACATGGTTATTAGATCTCCCCTCAGTCGTCTTTTTTCTAAAGTAAATAACCCCAATTTTGATAATCTTTCTGGGTACTGTAGTACACCCATTCCAGTTATTACTTTAGTTGCCCTCCTCTGAACCCTCTCCAGCTCTGCTATGTCTGCCTTGTTCATGGGAGCCCAGAACTGTACACAGTACTCCATGTGTGGTCTGACTAGTGATTTGTAAAGTAGCAGGACTATGTTCTCAGCACGGGCATCTATGCCCCTTTTATTGCAACCCATTATCTTATTGGCCTTGGCAGCAGCTGTCTGACACTGGTTTCTGCAGCTTAGTTTGCTGTTCACTAAAATTCCTATATCCTTTTCCATGTCAGAGTTACCCAATGTTTTACCATTTAGTATGTACTGGTGACTTGCATTATTCCTTCCCATATGCATAACCTTACATTTGTCAGTGTTAAACCTGATCTGCCACTTCTCTGCCCAAGCCTCCAGTCTATCCAGATCCATCTGTGGCAGTGTACTCACTCATATTCACTCATAAACAAGCAGAGCTTGAACCCTCCTGGATCAGTTGTGCATCTGACGCACGCAAAATTCCTGATCTTCCCTAGGGCGGAGAGGCAGCCACCACATATCTTGGTGGGGTAAGTTCCTGACATTTCTATGATTATTCTCCATATTCTTTTTTAAAAATTCCTTGTCAGGTGAAGCTAATTAGAGATGAGCGAATCATTCAAAAAATTATTCGCCGAACATTCGCCGAACTTTTCCTAATATTCGTATATTCGACGAATAGATTAGTTGTATTTGCGTACAAAATATACGTTATTATGTGCTATTAGTGAACATTCGCGCACTAATAACGAATGTTCATTTAAAAAATGTACGCAACTTCTTAGAAGACGTACGCATGAACGTACAAATAGCTTACGAATCCTCAGCGTACTACTGTCTACGCGATTACGTAATATGCAGGCACATAGGACGAGAGGCCGCGGCGTGAACTCCTCAGAGGCAGAGCGAATATTCGAAAATGGCATCCTGACGATCCTCATCATTTAGCTCTGCTGCACAGCTGAAATACATAGTCCGGCTGATGGACCGGCAGGATTACGATTTACGATGGCACACACCGCCACCCGAACCAGCATAAAAAGGAGGTGATCCAGCAGATGATCCGAGGCTTGCACCATTGTTTCGACACCTTGCGGACCCCGGGCCAGATCCAGCGTAAATGGTCAGATCTGAAATCGCCCTCAGAGGCAGTATGTATATTCGAGGTAGAACAAGTAAGGTGCTGTCTATCCGGCTAAGTGCATAGTACAACCATCCACTATACAATAAAGTGAATATGAGGACACATTGCGGTACCTGTAAAGAAATAAAGACAATGGGCAACATACTTGAAAATGTTGCTGAAAAGTAAAAACATTAGTGCAAACAATCCAGAGCAAACAATATAGTGCAAATACATTATAGGTATAATGTAAACATTTTAAATACCACCTACCTAGTATGCTCACGGACACGTTTAAGTCTCTTTTCTTCTGACGCTTGTCATAGAACTGGAACAGAGTCCCAAACTCAGTTGCAATTTGTAATCCACATAGGTAAAATTGTAATCCAAATGGGTAAAAAATAGCAGCAAAGGTTCCTTAAAAACCCTCTTTCAAGGGGCTCCCCAATAACCTGAAAAGGGGGAAAAAAGGGATGAGGCGCACGTATGCGCAACTTGATTAAAACTTTTTTTTTTTATGGGGGGAGTATTGACAATCCATGTCCATCTGGGTGAGGACAAATGCAGGGCAACAAAAATAAAAACAAACACCAACTAGTGCTCACCCTTCAGGTTAAGTCCACGTTGTGGCTCCCATAAAAGCTGCAGGATCCGATTCCTTACTTAAGGGCCAGCAGGTCCTCTTCACTGCTGCTGGAACTAAAAGACATGAGAGGGCGCTCCTGCCTTATGAAAGCGACACTGGCTGCAGCAGCAGACCCCCACCGACCTCTCAGGGATGGTCTTCGTAGTGACCGGGCGGTCACACTGGCAAGGGCCGTGCCCATTACCTTGTAGTGGCCAGATCCTCCCGCCGGCATACAAGGTGAAAAAATCTCCGGCTGTAAGGGCTCTGGTAACGGTCTTCCGCGAGCGGCGGACTGTGCGGCCTGCACCTGCCATGGCAGTTGGTATTGTACCACCGATGGATGGTACATAAAACTGTTGGTGGTCATCTGTCCCACATGAAGGATCGGCGGCGGTGGCAAATCTGGTATCAGGGATTCCAGCTGAGCTTGTGATTTCTCCTCAGATTGCAGAGTCCCATCATTGGTCTCATGGGAACACCGAGCCTCTTCTGTGGCCTGGGCCTCCTCAGTCCAGTCTTCCGGGGGCGCTGCAGGAGTAGCTGGTCGCTTAAGGAGTTTCACCCCAGTAGCAAAGGGGCCTTGGAGGCTCTTCATGGGGGTATACTCCACGTAATCCCCTGCCTGGAGATTGTGGCGGACGGGCGGAAGATATGGCCGCTTTACAGAACGGCAGTTTACGTATAATTCTTCCGCCGTCTCCTCATCGCCGATAAAACCTACTCCCCGTTCCACACAGAACCAAATAACGGTACCCCTTCGGCGCTCCAGCTTGGGGTCACCGGACTGTGAGTGCTCCAAAACCTGCACAACCCACCCCTCTACCAACTTTTTGTATTCCCAGAGGGTCAGGGCGTTCCAGGTGACAGCCTCAGGGACCATTGAATTTTGCCAAAGGGAGTAGTCCTTCCACGGCGGAGCGGGAACTCCTGCCGCCTCCGCCGTGTCAGCCAGCGGAGTGAACACCTCAGCGGGCACCTCAACCGACTTCTTAGGCTGCCGGACATATTGAGAGACGTAGATCTCCTCCGGTTCCTTCTCCTCATAGGGGTCTGTGCCCCACACCATGCCTCTCCAGTCAGGGCCTCGCTGTGTCACCATCTTAATTTCCTGAGTTGCCTCGTCTTCCTTGCACGCTTGCGAAGGGTGCGGAGCTACCAGGGAGAAGTCTGCATCGCTAATGAATTGAATTTGTACACAACAGCGTATAGAGTAACTTATGCGTAGCAATAGCGGATAATTTATAGGACAAACTACGTAGCGAATGCGTACAAAGCTGAAGCAAATCACCTAATATTCGGATTTGCTTTGCAGCTAAAAATTCAAAAGATTCGATACGAATCAACGAATTGACGAATCGATTCGCTGATCTCTAAAGCTAATGTATTACTGCATGATCTCCATACTTCAAAGTATATTTGCATGCACACCATTATTTATAACCTCTGCAACATAACAATAGATAGATCCCCCTGGAGGAATCCAAAATCATGTGTGATATTATGTCTGGATATTCTTGATCATTCTCAATACATTCAGACTGTTAGAATAGTCTGAAGCATCTGATCAACATGGCAGAAAAGGGAATGTCAATAATTCACAGTTGTAACTCAGAGCTTTCTGTGGTTTTATCTATTGTTTGTAAGCACATTTTCTTCATTCCTAAGAAATACAAGTCTTAGAATAAGAACACACTGACCCAGGCCTGTGCTGCAGTAATAGACACCATCTGCCCTGTTCCATTCTCTATGACACTACTATAATAATACATACTGTATGCTGTTAAAAGTTTTATGTGCCATTGAGAGAGGAAGAAATTGATTATGGATATTTACTCAGATGACCTAAAAGGTACAAGCACACTTACTCCCGCCAATCTTCAAAATCTGATTCTAGACCCTCCTTAAAATTGTCAGATCACCTCTTTCCAAGGCCTTACATGTGGCACCCTACTCCTTCTTTAACTTTATTAGCATTACACTACTCCCCAGTCCCCCTGCATATCAAATTACTCTTGCCCCAATTTAGGGATATATAGCCATAATAGTGTGGTATTGTGTTAGCCCAAAAAAATCTATGTAATGTAAAATACTGTTGCACTGAAAATTACACAAGTATTATAACAGTGATACCTTTATTGGCTAACCAAAATAAATTCTGTTTGAAGATTTCAGAGCACAGAGGCTTCATAATCAAGCAGTATACAAATGAATGACTGTGAGAATCTTAAAACATGTTACAGACATTTGTATATGATGTGATACATCAAAACAAAAAAGTAAGAATAAGCGAACTAGTTCATGATTCGGTCCAAATTTTTCAAAAAGTTCAGATTTACACAAGGGAGATAAGGAGAGCAT
Organism: Rhinella marina; assembly: GCA_900303285.1. Taxonomy (NCBI): domain Eukaryota; kingdom Metazoa; phylum Chordata; class Amphibia; order Anura; family Bufonidae; genus Rhinella; species Rhinella marina. The sequence continues at coordinate 14,337 of ONZH01000489.1, forward strand.
GTTTCTCAACAAAATATACACTCTTTTGCATTATTGAGAGCCCCTAGTATGCAGAGTATGTGTGTGCAGCATTGTAGGCCAGGCAATGCCTCTATGGGTTTCTGGGAAAGATATTCAAATTAGCTTTCCTAAACCTATCTGATGCCAGCAGATGCTGGTCATGATAATTTGTGTATATTTTTCCCAGAAATCAAGAGGGGCAATCTCTAGCCTGCAATAATCATCGCGCATATCAACTGGTCTCCACAATAGGAATAGTATTCACCCAGAGGTTCCCCTTGAAACATTGCAACTAAAAAAAAAAAAAAAAAAAAGCTGTTCTTATTTGCTATACTGTTATAAAAAGTTGTGCTGAAAAAGCTATTTGCCGATGTAAGGCTGGCTAAGCTATTTTTGTAGCTTTACTAGAAAAGCATGTTTAAAAGGAAGGTGTCTCTGCCAATTAGCTGTGTGAAAATTATGCAGCACTCATATAAACGCTGCATTCTTCTTACAGTTTACCTACATGCCGTGCAGTAGGAAGTAGTTATACTTTTAGCTCATGCTGTCTCAATTCACCTCAGTGGAGTGGCTTTTTCCTATTCACCTGAAAATACATCATCAGTATAGTAAAAACAGACAACACCTTTACCAATTCTTTTTCACTGTTTTGGATCAACTTCAGATAAACCAGTACCTTTAAAGTAACATTACAACAGCCCGCAAAGCTTATACTTCTCTTAATGAAACATGCAAGCTAGTTCTATTTTTTAGAAGAAAAAGAGAACCAAAATGTCTCAAGAGAAATCTGCCTTACTTGGTTGACTGGCCTTGTGGGGTACATTTTGGAGTGCTCTTTATCATTATGGAGACCAAAAACTATGCATGAGTATTGTATGCCAGGCAACACTACTGGTATCTAGGAAGAGTATAATCAAATCATGTTGGTCTCCCATTGCCATTACACATAGAGGCTCTGCTCTCTCAACAACTGCCACACCATCTGCATTCTGATTGACAGGACCATGCAGTCTAAATATCATCTTGCCTAGCCTTGTCAATAAAAGGACAGAAGGTGTGATCGTTGCAGAGAGCTGAGCCTTTTATTTTCTAAAGGAGCTGTGAAAAATGAAACATAGAATCTGATGAATCTGATGGATTGCTATGGGCAACTAAGCCAGTTCTTCACCAGTTTGATAAATCTCCCCCAATTTTTCTCAGCAATGCAGGCACATATAAACATGGGACCAACAAAGATGCCTTCAGTTGCTAAGCGCACATGTAACAGGTCAGCCAGTTTCATAGGTACAAATCTGCTGATGACAGATGACCTTTAAAGAGATTTGGATTCAGTCTAAAGGTCCATTCACATGTCCGTATAAATGGGTCTGTATCGGTTCCACAATTATTGGTTGCAGACTCATTCATTTCAATGGGGTTGCAAAAGATGCGAACAGCACACAGTGTCCTGTCTGCTTCCATAGCTCCGTTCTGCGCCCCGCAAAAAAGATAGAGCATGTCCTATTCTTGTCCGCAGCCACAGACAAGAATAGGCATTTATATCACAAGGCCAGCCATGTGCAGTCCCCAAAATGCGTATTGCACATGGTCGGTGTCTGTGTTTTGTGGATCTGCAATTTTTGGACCGCAAAACACTTGTGGACGTGTGAATGGACCCTAATGGGAAGTGAGAGGAAGGTTGTCCATGTAATGTGTCCTAAACCCAGGTGTCAGATTGAGTTCTCTTGTTAATGTTTGGAATGTTGTTATCAATTTGAATTCACAGCTTTTTCTATCTCTACTGGTCTTAAAATTCAGTTTTGACATTTAAGTCCATGATACTGTGTTTCCCCACAGGTGTGTGAAGTTTTTCCTTTAATGTGTGACTATGTAAATTAATACTAAAACTGAGATTCTGCATGGCGTATGCATTGTATCATACTAATGTATACTACATTGGAGGATGCACATGAGAAAGTGTCTGAGATTTTGTAGTCCTGTTGTGTGTTTGGTGTGTGGACTGTGTCCGTTCATAAGATGTGGCCACCTGTAGCTCTGATACACTTGGGTCTCTTCAGAGATATCCAGCGCGTCAGCTCCCCCGATCACCACCTAGGGGAGCAATTCCAGACCCAGAAGCGTGTGCTTCCTTTTTTTTCGTTATCTAGATGTCATGTTTGACCATGGCATCTGAAGGGTTAAAGGGAACCTGTCATCTCCGAAACACCCCCTGAACTAGAGTAAGCGGTGTATAGTGTAAGTGATGCTGAATCCGAATATGTAATTTTTATCTTCATACTCACTTCCATTCTGACTCTGTGCTCCCACGAACCAGCAGTAAAATGCACTCACTGGACTCCAGTGCTCACTCACATAATGGAGAGGACTCAAAGAAGAGTCCAGTGAGTGCATTTTACTGCTGGTTTGTGGGAGCACAGCGTCATAATGGAAGTGAGTATGAAGATAAAACTTACATATTCGGATTCGGCATCACTTACACTATACACCGCTTACTCTAGTTCAGGGGGTGTTTCGGAGATGACAGGTTCCCTTTAAGTGTCTGCAATTAGCGCTATCACCCGGATGAAGGCACGCCGAAATGCGCGTCGGGGTAGCGCCATCCCTGGTCTTGCATCACATTGTCTCTGGTGAGTTATTGTTATTCACATGGGGTCATATCTACGTTACAATACTTGTTATGGTAATGGACCTTTTATTACTGGGCACCTTGGTTCTTACTTCTTAATATAGTTGCCTTGGTGTATTCTGATTCCTTTTGTTATTGATATCCAGTTTGGTGATGTAGACTGGGGATGGTGCTTTGTTTCTGTCAACTCTTCCCTTAAGTATTTCTTAATACATATTTTATATATTATGTGATTTAATAAAGCTTTCATATATTTTTGTAGTACACAATGGCTCAGTTTTTTCTATATAGTTTTTCTTTTTCTATGTAGTGCTTTTTTTTAATACTTATTGGGAGTGTGTACGGTTATTAATTTTTTTGATAGGCTTGTTACCTTTGGCGCTGTGGATTACTGTTTCATATTCAATTATATACAGCGCTTTAGTTGGTTGATGTGCTTTATTAGTTTCAAACAGCAGAGACCCGGCATTTATGACACCCCCTGTGCTCACCCTGTCTATAATTAAAACCCCTCCTTCCGCCGCATATGTATGGCACTAAGGCTTAAGGGATTAGTGACCAGGCCCATTTTTGTTTTTGCATTCTTTATTTTTCCTCCCCACATTCCAAAAGCCATATGTTTTGAAAATTTCCATTCACATAGCCAAATGAGAGCTTATTATTGGCAGCAAAAGTATTTTTAATTGCACCATTTAATTTAACATATCTTGTATTGGAAAATGAGAAATTATTTGTGGGGTGACACTGAAAAAAACCCCCACAATTCCACCAAGGTTTTTGGGTTTTAATATCACAGTGTTCAATGTGCGCAAAAACTTAGATGACATCCTTATTCTACATGTCAGTACAATTACGACGTTTGTATAGTTTTACTAAAAAAAAAAAAATCTTTGAAAAAAAATGTTCTTAGCATTGCCATTTTCTGGGAGCCATATGTTTCTGTCTACAGAGCTTGTTTTTTTGTGGGGCGAACTATAGTTATTATTGGTGCTATTTTTTTGGTATGTACAACATTTTGATCACTTTTATTAAATTTTTTTGGGTGGAGTAACAAAAGATAGTGAATTGTGGATTTTTATTTTTTCCCTTTACAGCGTTCACTACTCAGGAAAAATATTTTTATATTTAAATAGTTTGGGCATTTTGGGAGGCAGCAATACCTATTACGTTTATTTTTTATGTTTATTCATATATATAAAATTGGGAAATGGGGATGATTTGAATTTTTATTATGTATTAATTTTATTACCTTTTACATAGTAACCTTTAGTCCCCTTGGGGTTTCCCAATCACTTGCTAGACTGCAATAGAATGCTTTTGTAGTCTAGTCTATGGGATTCTGAGACACTGCCTGCCAAGCTGTGCCTCAGACATAACTCTTTAGGCAGTTAGCCATGACAGGCCTGAAAACCTCCACAAAGCCTTAGGCTGTCATGGCAACCAATTAAAGCCCTAAGATTTTGCCGTGCGGGCTTTTATCAGAAAACAGAGGAAGCCCTCTCCCTCTGTCTAACCTCACTGATGCTGTGGTCACTACTGACAGTGGCATTTTATAGGTTAAATGAATAGGATTGCCGGCAGAGCTCACATGTGCAGCAAGCCCTGCAGAACCTAGTGCAGAAGATGGGAGGGGGAATGGCCCTTATGAAGTCATGGTATATTCCTTCAGGCTGTTACATGCTGGGAATCAGTGCAGTGGAAATGTAGTATTAAAGAATGGGGTCAGAATTAAACATATAAAAGTCTCTTTTTAATAAGTGCCATGTACAACTTCAGGTACATTCAGCTGATTTCAAGTGCAATTTTATGGCAGCAGTAAGGAATATGGAGGCAAGTAGGAGGGCTCCAATTTAGCACTTGTATGGTACTGGCCTAGTAGTAGTCTGGGTGATGGGTTTCTTAGCCATAGTCCATCACCTCACAGCAATGTCTTCAAATGCTGGATGTTAACTGTCCCCTCTACTGTCTTCTCGAGGATTTACTTGAGGCAGAATATTACAGCAATTTACTTTGGAGATTCCTCTTTAGGATCAGGAGCACAGAAGTGTGTTTCATTTCTCCTCTGTAGCTTCACAGGCCCTCTCCCTCATGGCAGGAAGCAGGACTGGCCCACTTCTACCAAAAGGGGAGGGACAGGGTAGTTAGCCCTGTTCCTGGTTAACCCTTCCTATCCATACCTTACTAGTACATACAACCATAGCATACAAAACTCATAACACTGTACAGTATAACACAATACATAATACAAAAGTATATACAATGGTCGTACCCCCAGCTTTGGGTTACTATAAATGTTAAGTCTTTAAAGGGGTTATGACTAGAGTTGATCGAATCCTAAAAGATTCGGGGATTCGGTATTCGGCCCGAATTTTCCGCGGGATTCGTGGGTTCGAGCCGAATCACAAATCCCATTAAAGTCTATGGGAGACCCGAATATTTTTGCAGGGGCCAAAGGTTCTGCACAGTCAAGTTTGCCCCAACATGTGAAAACCTCAGAAAAAGATGGAAACACCTTGGAAATGGATAGGAAACACCAGGGGCAGCATGTAGGGATGCCTCTGAGGCTCCCTAATTGCACCATTTTTTCTAAATCTGGCCAATAGTCTGGTGATGACCCCAAGGCAATTTTCAGGGACATGGTAATGGTGACCCACTTAAAAATGCTGCCTGACAACCTGGCGGTGAACCCCTGATTGTCTGTCTTTCAATAAGATTGCAGTGTAAAGCATGGTGGGGAGCCTCAGTAATAAGATTGCAGTGTAAAGCATGGTGGTGAGCCTCAGTATGACTTTTTGGATGGAGATTGCATGTGGTCACGTACTCCCTGGAACCCCATAGTCACCCCTTCTCTGATGTGCTACCCCAGAACATTCTCTGCCCCAATTCGCAAGACCTTTTGCAGTCTCAGTGTGCTGACAGTGGGGATTTACCAGTGTTGTCTGAGGAGGTGGTGGACAATGGTGAGACACAGGTGTCGGGGGGTGAGGTAGTTGAAAGTAGTGTTGCACGATATATCGAAAATTCGGTACGGTTTTGGTACCTAGTGCGGTACCGAAGCTCGATACCGGGTTTTCTTGCCATCCGATACATAGAACATGGCGCGCGCATCACTTTAATGTGGTTGCCATGTTCTAATATCTGCCACGCTGCCAGGGCCGGATTATAATTGGAGCACCTGGAGCTACTGCTCCAGGCCCCCGCTCCAATGATTTCATGGGGGGCCCCGCGCCCCCCTCAGACCTCAGATCAGCCCACCCAGCCACTTTAAAAAAAGCATACTTACCTGTTCTGGCCGCCGCTGTCCTCAGGTTCCGCGCTCCACTGTTTTCCCTGCCGGCGCGCACTATGACCTGACGCAGCGTCAGGTCATAGTGCGCGCCGGCAGGGAACACAGTGAAGCAGGGAGCCTGAGGACAGCGGCGGCCAGAACAGGTAAGTATGCTTTTTTTAAAGTGGCTGGGTGGGCTGATCTGAGGTCTGAGGGGGGCACAAGACGCTGACCTGAGGTCTGATGGGGGCACAAGACGCTGACCTGAGGTCTGATGGGGGCACAAGACGCTGGCCTGAGGTCTGATGGGGGCACAAGACGCTGACCTGAGGTCTGATGGGGGCACAAGACGCTGACCTGAGGTCTGATGGAGGCACAAGACGCTGACCTGAGCTCTGATGGGGGCACATTGTGTTGATCTGAGGTCTGATGGGGGCACAAGACGCTGATCTGAGGTCTGATGGGGCACAAGACGCTGACCTGAGGTCTGATGGGGGAACAAGACGCTGATTTAAGGTCTGATGGGGGCACAATGTGTTGATCTGAGGTTTATTATCCCTGTACAGTGACATCACTGTGTGTATTATCCCTGGACTTTGACATCACTGTGTTTATTATTCCTGTACTGTGACATCACTGTGTTTATTATCCCTGTACGGTGACATCACTGTGTTTATTATCTCTGTACTGTGACATCACTGTGTTTATTATCCCTGTACAGTGACATCACTGTGCGTATTATCCCAGTACTGTGACATCACTGTGTTTATTATCCCTGTACTGTGACATCACTGTGTTTATTATCTCTGTACTGTGACATCACTGTGTTTATTATCCCTGTGCGGTGACATCACTGTGTTTATTATCCCTGTACTGTGACATCACTGTGTTTATTATCTCTGTACTGTGACATCACTGTGTTTATTATCCCTGTACGGTGACATCACTGTGTTTATTATCCCTGTACAGTGACATCGCTGTGTTTATTATGTCTGTACAGGACATCGCTGTGTTTATTATCCCTGTACAGTGACATCGCTGTGTTTGTTATCCCTGTACAGTGACATCGCTGTGTGTATTATCCCAGTGCAGGAAGAGGTATGTGGTCTGTGTTTATGTGTTTGTTTTCTATTTTTCAGGGTCGTGAATGCAGAGGACTACATCGGATTCAGTGGACTACGTCAGACCAGCTTTTATTTTTTTATATTTTTTTTTTAATAAAATGGTCAAACAGGGGTCTGGGGGAGTGTTTATTTCTATAAAATGTTTTATACTTGTGTGTGTGTATTTTTTTTTACAATACTACATTTTTAGTAATTAGGGCTATCTACAGGCGGCCCTGTTTACTAATACTGGGCTTAGTGCTTGCCGGTATGGCAGGCCAGCACTAACCCCAACATCTATTACCTCGGCACCCACTGCCACCAGGGGTGCCGGGAAGAGCCGGGTACCCGCAGGACCGGACCTTCTAAATTGAGGGTCTGGCTCTGGGGCGGCTGCAGGCTGGTACCATTAGGCTGGGAAGGGCCAATAACCGTGTCCCATCCCACCCTGGTAGTGCCAGGCTGCTGCTGCTGGTTGTATCTGGCTGGCGAAGGAAAAAAGGGGGGGAAAAATAATTAAATAATTTTTTTAAAAATGGCGTGGGGTCCCCCCCCTTTTTTCCTTCGCCAGCTAGATACAACCAGCAGCGGCAGCCTGGCACTAACCAGGGTGGGAAGGGACACGGTTATTGGCCCTTCCCAGCCTAATGGTACCAGCCTGCAGCTGGGAGCTGAGGACAGCGGCAGCGTGGCAGGACAGGTAAGTATGCTTTTTTTAAGTGGCTGGGTGGCTTTGGGCCTACCGGAGGATCCTCCGGTCCTCTGGTGGGCCAGTCCGACACTGTGCAGGTCCCTACCGTATGTAAATTTAGGTCACATGTCACTGCCAGCCAATCACTGCTGGAGAGGTATAGGGGCTGTTACATCACAGTAGGTGTTCCCACAGGCTTCCCTTTGATGCTGATTGACTGAAAAAAACGGGCATTTCAAACTTGCAGTGACGCACGAATAATCACGAGTCCGCGCTGCCTCGGGATGCCGAGCCGAGCCGAAGCGGGCAATATTCGTGCGAATCACAAATATTGCCGCTTCGATTCGCTCATCACTAGTTATGACTAATGTAAAAGAATTAAAATTAGACATCATACAGAAATATGACAATCTTTTTCTAACAAAAGAGAACCGGCCCTGTACCTCACATTCTCATTCATTGCTCTGCTAGATTTATATCCAGCTGACAGCTCAAGGGGAGTGTATTTTTTGCTGCAGCTAAAGGGGCGTGTCCATGCTCTCCCTATCACAGCTCAGGAGGCAGTTGAAAGATGAAACAGAGCATGAGTGGCCTTCTCAGTGAGCAGTAAAAAGAAATAAGAAAAAAACAAACAGCAGGTAGCGCTATACAGATACATTTTATTGAACAACTCAGTACATGGGCGGACATAGGGGCCCAGTGTGTGAGGGGGGCCCATGCCATTGCCAGCCATTCATACTAGCGAGCGCTTCTGGAAGCGCTCGCTAGTACGCAAGTGCAGGTGGAGAGAAGCGCAGGAAGTGCTTATACTTATCCCTGCCGGCGCACCTCCACTTCCTCCCTGGTCTCCTGTAGCCTGCTGCCTGACTGTGTACAGCGCGCACTATGACCTGACGCTGTACGCAGTCAGGTCACGTGACTGCAGCGCAGGCTTGGAGACAGCAGGGATTCTCTTGAACACCCTAGCGGACACGGAGCAGGAGAGGTTAGTTTTATGTATTTATTTTTAGTCTGATAAGAGGTCTGATGGGGGTCTTTAGCATGGATATGGGGGCCTGGCCCTGGCTGCATGAGCAAATTAGGGGGGGGGAGACGCAACTGGCATATTTGGGGGCCTGGAATCAGATAAAACAATAATTCTAAGCAAGTGACATGGGGGAGGGGGCTGAATAAATAAATAAATAAATAAATAAATAATTAATTAATTAATTAATAAATAACTGATATTGGTAGGGGGGCTGAATAAATAAATAATAACTGATATTGGTGGGTGGGGATCCTGAGCAATGACACATGGGGGGGGGGGTTGAATAAATAAATAATTAATTACTGATATTGGTGGGGGGGGGGGTCCTGAGCAATGACATATGGGGGGGCCCAGGCACATTCTTTGCGCTGGGGCCCACTGCTGTCTATGTCCGCCCCTGACTCAGTAGCAATGATACATTTGTAATTACATGCAATTACAAAAGTATTCAGATCCAGGTGCTGGTTTGAAAATAAATTTTTGGGGACAACCACTTTAAAGATGTCGCCCACTTTGGAGCACAGCAGGCACCATAGCCGCCGGGTGCATGCTGTTTTACACAACAGAAAACTGGAACTAATGTCTGTGATCGGCGATAATGCCAATCACATACATTTAACCCCTCAGGAATGGTTAATTGTGACCACAGCTTCTCATAGAGATTTTTCCAGGAGCTCGGAGGTCATGGCAAATGAACAGCTGCTTCACACAGGGGGAGCCATTCATTTGTTGTGGTAGTCTAAAGCCTGCCTACAATGCTCCTATGGAGAATTGCCTTCTATATCGTTTTCACAATGTGGAGTACTAAACTGACTGACATACAGTATTTGAGATGAGATATAACAAGGAGGCGTCTAAAGATGGGTAATATATTACATTTGTGTAATAAGTGGTTTATATATATATATATATATATATATATATATATATATATATACACTCACCGGCCACTTTATTAGGTACACCATGCTAGTAACGGGTTGGACCCCCTTTTGCCTTCAGAACTGCCTGAAAGGAGTGGCACCCGGTGTGGTCTTCTGCTGCTGTAGCCCATCTGCCTCAAAGTTCGACGTACTGTGCGTTCAGAGATGCTCTTCTGCCTACCTTGGTTGTAACGGGTGGCAATTTGAGTCACTGTTGCCTTTCTATCAGCTCGAACCAGTCTGCCCATTTTCATCTGACCTCTGGCATCAACAAGGCATTTCCGCCCACAGAACTGCCGCTCACTGGATGTTTTTTCTTTTTCAGACCATTCTCTGTAAACCCTAGAGATGGTTGTGCGTGAAAATCCCAGTAGATCAGCAGTTTCTGAAATACTCAGACCAGCCCTTCTGGCACCAACAACCATGCCACGTTCAAAGGCACTCAAATCACCTTTCTTCCCCATACTGATGCTCGGTTTGAACTGCAGGAGATTGTCTTGACCATTTCTACATGCCTAAATGCACTGAGTTGCCGCCATGTGATTGGCTGATTAGAAATTAAGTGTTAACGAGCAGTTGGACAGGTGTACCTAATAAAGTGGCCGGTGAGTGTATATATAAACCTTAAACTCGAAAATGCTTTTGCAGCTGCTGCTTTACATTGGGTCCTGCTGCATTTTATATATATATATATATATATATATATATATATATATATATATATATACTATATGTGTGTGCTCGTGTGGAGTGGAGTGGCAGCATCCATCGTACAAAATACTATTGCTGTCTGGTCTGAATTTGGTTCACTCTGTTAACTATTACATTTCATGTGTTTTTCCTTTCCTTTCAAGACGGAATGTCTAGGGTGGAAAGGGTGAACTGCATTCTGCATGGTTAGTCATTGTGTATTTTAACCATTTACTGACAAGGCGATTTTCAGTTTTTTCATTTTAATTTTTTTCTCCCCGTCTCCCCGGAGCAATAACTGTTTTGCGGACCTCTTTTTTTTAGCAGGACAAGTTGCACTAGAGACAGCATTTTATATAAAAAAAAAAAACCAATTCTGCAACAATTTTATGGGTTTTGTTTTTACAGCGTTCCCTAAGCGGTAAAACTGACCTATTAGCTTCATTTTTTAGGTCCGTACGATTACAGCGATACCACATTTATATGGTTTTTCTTGTGTTTTAATACTAAAGAGATAAACATAAAACGTTTGCAAACATTTTTTTCTTTGCATTGCCATATTCTGACCCCCATAACTTTTTATAATTATGTCTACCGAGCTGTGTCGGGGCTCATTTTTTTGAAGGGCAATCTGTATTTTTTATTGATACCATTTCGGAGTGTGTAAGACTTTTTGGTCAGTTTATTATTCAAATTTTTTTGGGAGGTGCAGCGATTACGACGATCACTGTAAGGGCTAGTAATGCCTATGATCTTTATTTTGTTGTTTATTTTTATTATCGGAAAAGTGGGTGATTTGAATTCTTATTGTTTTCGTTTTTTATATTTTACTTTTTTTATTTTACTTTTATTGTCATTAAGTCTTCTTGGGGAACTTGAACATGTGATCATTAAATCTCTTGTCCCATAGACTGCAATAAATTACTATTGCAGTAAATGCGAGATTCGCTATGTTCCTATGCAGACTTTAGAGGTGATCTTATTAAGATATATATACCAAACATGTAAGTACCATATGACAGGAATACTGTACGTACTATATGGAGCTACTTATATGATTGTATGGAAGTTGTTACATACATTCCCAAGTTCCTCTGTGATTCTGTTCCTCTTATTTGCAACACTTTTCTGCAGAAGCACAGTGGTTGTCCGCTTTTTACTATTGATGACCTATCCTCAGGATAGGTCATCAATATCAGATCGGCATGGATTCAACTCCTGTAACCCCTGCTGATCAGCTGTTTAACCCTTTCGGTACCGGAGGTTTTTTCGGCTTTGCGTTTTCGTTTTGCGCTCCCTGCCTTCAAACAGCCATAACTGTTTTATTTTTCTGTTCACATAGCTGTATGGGGGCTTGTTTTTTGCGGGACAAGTTGTACTTTCCAACGCCACCATTTAATATTGCATATGGTGTAGTGGGAAGCGGGAAAACAATTCCAAATCGGGTGAAATTGCAAATAAAACGCAATTCCGCTACAGTTCTACGGGTTTTTTATTTACAGCATTCGATGTTCATTAAAACTGACCAGTTACTTTCATTCTACTGGTCAGTATGAATCCGGTGATACCTAATATGTATAGTTTTTCCTGTGATAAAATAATTATAAAGTTGGCCTTTTTTTTTTGTCATATCTTGACCCCTATACTTTTTGGTATTTATGTGTACGGAGCTGTATGGGGGCTCATTTTTTGCGGGGCGATCTGAAGTTTTTGTTGATACCTGTCTGGGGTGTGTATGACTTTTTGATCACTTTTTATTTAATTTTTTTTAGAAAAAAAAAAGCAAGAAAAAACAGCGAATCGCCATTTGGACGCTTTTTTCCACCACACAATTCGCCGTATTAATTTTTTTTTTGCATATTTTAAAAGTACGGACATATTTGGTCACAGTGATACCCATGATGTCTATATTTATTGTTATTTAGGTATTTATTTTTTAATTAAACGGAAAGGGGGGTGATTTAAAATTTTATATTTTTTTATTTTTTATATATTTTTTAACATTTTTTTTTAATTTTTTGTGATTATTTTAAAGCTCAAATATGAGCAAATAGATTGTGTTTTTTTATTTTTCTTTATGAGCAATCAGGGCTTTTTAATTTTGAATTAATAACCAAATTTGCTCATTTGTTATCCTGGTCTGGTATCTAGTGGCCAGAATAAGAATTGCACTTTGAAGGCTGTAAACCTCATCAGCGAGGTTTACAGCTTTCAGATCGTGTACAGACACCCCGATTGGCCACACGGGGCGTCTGTACACCACCCGGAAGCATACGCTTCCGGGTTTAGACGCAACTAGATGCCGTAGGCATCTAAAGGCCTATGAAGACACCGCCGATGGCGGTAAGTACCCACAAGTCTCTGCTATTAGAAACAGCAGAGAATTGCCGGCCATGACGCCCGCCGCACGTGCGACCGGGCGCCATGTGTCCGCATCGCCCCAGCGCCGTACATGTACAGCTCTGGGAGTCTAAGGGTTAAGGAGAAATCAACCTTATCTTCAAACAGCTGATCAACAAGGATTCCGGGAGTCAGACCCCGGCCGATCTGAGGACAGGTTATCAATAGTAAAAAGCAGACAACCTCTTTAATTCTGTAGGTTTTGAACCTATCAGGTATTCTAAGGAGCTAGTTAGTCCAGCTATGTTTTCTCTGCTACTGCACACTGACCTGTTCATGCCAAGGAAACCCATAAGCCTCATTAACATGTCAGTGTTTTGGTCAGTGTTTTCCATCAGTGATTGTGAGCCAAAATCAGTATTGCAGCCTCCACATACAAAAGGTATAAGGGAAAGATCTGCTCCTGTTCATCTGCTCCTGTTCTGTGTTTAGAGCCACACCTGGTTTTGGCTTACAATCACTGATGGAAATCACTGAACAAAACAATGACGTGTGAATGAGGCATTAGACTCCACACCTTGATTTAGCCAGCACTAATCAAACTGCGGATTAAAGGGTCCACTTTCAGTTCAGGTGCATCTGTATCTAGATCATCTGACAACAGGTGGATAACAGTGGTATTATTTAGTCACAATCTGGTGATACTATTTGGCAGGCATTATATTAGAACCCACCAAACAAAAGAAATGACCTCCACAATGATATAATAAATAGAAAAATCTTTATTAATCCATCATTTTATATCAAGAATAGAGATGAGCGAGCATGCTTTTCTGAGCTTGGTGCTCGTTCGAGTATTACGGTACTCGTAAGTGCTCGCTGCTCGGGCGAGTGTCTCGCCATGCTCGAGGAAATGGCATCTTCCGCATTTTGCATTTTTGGCGCCTATAAACTCAGCCAATCACAAGCCAGGAGACTCTGTGGTACACCCAGCATCACGCGGGACCCTTACATGTCGATAGCAGGGGTTGGCTGGCCTGATCAGGTGACCCTGGAATATACTAGTGACTGCCCGCGGTGCTCGGCTCAGATGCTGTCTGGATGTCGTTAGGGACAGAGCTGCTGCGTTTCAGGGAGAGTGTTAGGGCCTGGATTTAGTTCTCTGTTAGGCAGGAGTGATCTCAAAAGAACCCAACAGCCCTTCTAAGGGCTACAAGACATTTTTTTTTGTCTCCTGGCTGGGCTGGCTGGCACTAGTAGTGCAGCTATCGCCATATATAACCCTTTTTTTTTGTTTTATCTCAGTGATACAAATCCATTTCATACAGCAGTGTGGAACCATTCTGTGTGTCACAGTTCAGCTGTCCACTCACCACAATCCGTATTTTCTGTCCAGGTGACCCATACTGTACGTCACGTAATCAAATACGGTCTTTTGCTTTCACTGATACAGCTACATTACAAAAATCTCTGTGCGACATTTGTCTGGGTTGCAGTCAAAATAGCCACAGTCAGCAGGGGCTGAGATTGCTCTCTGATAGTTTCTGCATGTCATGTTAAAAAAAGATATATATATAAAAAAAATATAAAAAAATATATATATAAAAAATAGTTTTTTGTTGTTTTATCTCAGTGATACAAATCCATTTCACACAGCTGTGTGTAACCATTCTGTGTGTCACAGTTCAGCTGTTCAGTCACCACAATCCATATTTTCTGTCCAGATGACCAATTCTGTATGTCACGTCAGTAAAAAAGGTCTTTTGCTCTCACTTATACAGCTACATTACAAAAATCTCTGTGCAACATTTGTCTGGGTTGCAATTAAGCAGACCAAGTCTGCCTAATCTAATAGTTTCCGTGTAATTGCTCCATACTGCACGGTACGTAATAACATACGTAATTTTGCTCTAACTTATCCACCTATATATTTTCTTGTTCAGATTGAACTAGTTTGTGGGTTTCAGTACAGCAGGCCCATTTATTTATTTTTTTTATAATACACTTATATACAGAAAATGTTGAACCCCAGGGCTAAGGGTCGAGGATGAGGGCGTGGGTGTGGGTATTCAATTACTGCAAGGGGCAGAGGCCATGGTCCTGGGCAGTGTGAGACAGTACCTGCTGATGAGGGAGCAGGGGAACTCTGCAGAGCTACACTCCCTAGCTTCATGTCTCAACTTACAGGGACACGTGGTAGAGGACTGTTGAAACCACAACAGTGTGAACAGCTGATGTTGTGGATTGCGGACAATGCTTCAAGTAATTTGTCCACCAGTCAGTCTTCCACGCAGTCCACCCACGTTACCCAAGGGAGCACTCCTCTGGCTCCTCCACCTCAACCTCCTTCTCCCCAGTCTGCCCCCTCCCAGGAAAATTTGGAATGCGATCCGGCATACTCTGAGGAACTGTTTTCTGGACCCTTCCCAGAGTCACAAACCACCTCTCAGGTTGCTGCTGACCTCGTTCCCGATGCCCAAGTTTTCCAACTGTCGCAGTCTGTGGGTGATGATTATGACATTGTTGACTTAGTGGAAGAAGTGTGTAAAGAGGTGTCGGACGATGAGGAGACACGGTTGTCAGACAGTGGTGAAGTTGTTGTCAGGGCAGGAAGTCCGAGGGGGGAGCAGACTGAGGAATCGGAGGATGACGAGGTGACTGACCAAAGTTCGGTTGATAAGCCGAGTAAAGACAGTGCTTCTGAGGCGGAGGCGAGTGGTGCACCAGAACAGTTTGGAAGAGGCAGTGGTGTGGCCAGAGGGAGAAGCAGGGCCAGAGCTGATGCATCAGCAGCAACTGTTTCACGTAGTGAAGCTCCCGTGGCGAGGCCTGGATGTTCGCAAGTCTGGAGGTTCTTTAAAGAAAGTGAGGATGACCGACGGACTGTGGTGTGCAACCTGTGCCACACCAGGATCAGCAGGGGTGTCACCACTACTAGCCTAAACACCACCAGCATGCGCAGGCATATGAGTGCTAAACACCCCACTCAATGGAACCAAGGCCGTTCACCACCTCCTGCGGGTCACACCACTGCTCCTTCCCCTGTGTCACTCGCTGCCTCTGCTAGTCAACCCCCTGCCCAGGACCCTGGCACGAGTGCCTCCTACTGCAAAACCACACCTTCGCCTCCACGATCCTCCACAGCGTCCACCAATGTGTCCCAGCGCAGCATTCAGCTGTCTTTACAGCAGACGCTGGAGCGCAAGAGAAAATACAGTTCCACCCACCCACATGCCCAAGCCCTCAACGTCCACATCTCCAAATTGCTGAGCCTGGAGATGCTGCCCTATAGGCTGGTAGAGACCGAGGCCTTTCGTAATCTCATGGCGGTGGCTGCCCCTCGGTATTGGGTCCCCAGCCGCCACTATTTTTCCCGATTTACCGTCCCAGCCCTACACCAGCACGTGTCACAGAACATCATCCGTGCCCTAACCAACGCTGTTTCTGAGAAGTTCCACCTAACCACGGACACGTGGACAAGTGCTGCCGGGCAGGGACACTATATCTCACTGACGGCACATTGGGTTAACTTGGTGGAGGCTGGGACCGAGACTGACCCTGGGGCCGCTCATGTACTGCCCACACCGAGGATTGCGGGGCCTACCTCGGTCACAGTCTCTCAGACGTACTATGCCTCCTCCTTCGACCTCTCCTCCTCCTCCACCTCCTCCGAATTACCATCCGTGGGCACGGCGCTTTCAGTCGGTAGCTCTAGGCGCAGCAGCAGTGCCGTGGGTAAGCGCCAGCAGGCGGTGCTCAAACTGCTGAGCTTAGGTGACAAAAGGCACACCGCCCAAGAGCTGTTACAGGGCATCACGGCGCAGACCGATGTGTGGCTGGCACCGCTGAAACTCAAGCCAGGCATGGTTGTGTGTGACAACGGGCGTAACCTGGTGGCGGCTCTGCAACTCGGCAGACTGACACATGTGCCATGCCTGGCCCACGTGTTCAATCTAATAGTCAGCGGGTTCCTCAAGACATACCCCAATCTGTCTGATTTGCTCACCAAGGTGCGCCGCATCTGTGCGCATTTCCGCAAGTCGACCACAGATGCTGCCACTCTCATGCGCAGCGCCGCCTACAACTGCCCGCTCACCGACTGTTGCGCGACGTGCCCACAAGATGGAATTCGACATTAAACATGTTATCCAGAGTTTACCAGCAGCGCAGAGCGATTGTAGACTGCCAGATGTCAACTTCCACCAGAACTGGTAGTCAGGTCAGTCAGATTCCTCAAGTCTACAATGAGGAGTGGACGTGGATGTCTGATATCTGCCAGGTGTTGAGCAACTTTGAGGAGTCAACACAGATGGTCAGCGGCGATGCCGCCATTATCAGCCTCACCATCCCGCTGCTTTGCCTGTTGAAAAACTCACTGCTCAGCATCAAGTCGGATGCTTTGCGCTTGTCACAAGAGACGGTGGAGGAAGATACGTCGCTTGATAGCCAGAGCACCCTCCGGTCTGTTTCTCAGCACGTATCGGAGGAGGGGGATGAGGATGAGGAAGAAGAGGAGGAGAATGTCTGAGACAGAAGAGGGTACCAGTGCTCAGTCCTTCTTAACTCTTGAGCGTGTATGGGCTGAAGAGGAGGACTTTGGAGTAGAGGAGAAATGGAGAGTCAGGCCAGTGAGGAGAGGGAATTCTTGCGTGTTGGGACTCTGGCGCACATGGCAGACTTCATGTTAGGCTGCCTATCTTGTGACCCTCAGGTTAGAAGCATTTTTCAAACACCAATTACTGGGTGTTCACTCTCCTGGACCATCGGTACAAGCAGAACCTTTCCACTGTCATCCTGTAGAGGAAAGGAGTATGAGAGTGAATCAATATCAACAGGCTCTGGTGCACAAGCTGAAACAATCCTTCCCATCTGATGCCGCTAGCGGCAGAGGCGTGTTCTGTGGGCCAAGTAGCGGGGGAGAGGAGGCGAGCAGGCAGCTTGTCCAGCACTGGCAGGGGAATCGCTCTCCAAGGCCTTTGCCAGTTTTATTCACCCCAGCAAGACACTGTCACCTGTCCCCAGTCTAGGCAGAGTAGGGGTGAGCTTACAGAAAGATGGTGAGGGAGTACCTAGCTGACCATACCAACGTCCGTAGCCGATCACTCTGCTCCATACAACTACTGGGTTTCAAAGCTGGACACGTGCCTGAACTGGAGCTGTATGCCTTGGAGGTGCTGGCCTGCCCTGCCGCTAGGCTGCTGTCAGAGAGGGTATTCAGTGCAGCTGGTGGCGTCATTCACCGATAAGCGTACACGCCTGTCAACTGACAGCGCTGACAGGCTGACGCTTATTAAAATGAACAAAGCCTGGATTTCAACCGGAAATTCAAATCTTCTCCGGGGGAAAGCAGCTAAAGATTTACATTACTTATGTATCCATTCCTCTTCTCTACTCCTCCTACTCCTCCTTGTCGTCTTTGCCTAACGCTGACCAAAAAATGTCATTTTTTTAGAGGTTCAACTGGCACTCTTTTACCACAATTTTCAGGAGGGCCCTACAGGCCCTCTCTTAAACAATTTTTCCAGAG